>JAPDNY010000017.1:38261184-38458684 GCA_029375565.1 Gekko gecko | reverse complement strand
TCTTTTAACATTATGTGTCACTAGGTGGTGAGCTAGATTTGTGTGTGTGTGTGTTGTGTTTTTTCAAGGCAAGAGACATTTCAGAGGAGAAACCGGAATGAGCATTTTCAGCTTGGAACAGCAGGGATGAGAAATTCAAAATCATCCCCTGGTATTGCCCAGAGTGTATTGGGACGTCGATGAACCAGTGGGGTGCAGTGGTTAGAGCTTCCGACTAAAATCTGGAAAATCCAGGTTTGAATCCTCACTTCTACCATGGAAGCTCGCCAGGAAACCTTGTCCTAATTACATAACACTCAGCCTAACCTACCTAGCAGGGTTCCTGTGAGGATAAAATGGAGGAGAGAATGGTGTAAGCTGCTTTGGGTTCCCATTGAAGAGAGAGGTGGGCTAGAAATACAGTATATAAATAAATGAGCACCCAAAGAGTGATTAACACACGGAATTCACTGCCACAGGAAGTGGTGGCAGCTACAAGCATGGACAGCTTCAAGAGGGAATTCGATAAGCATATGGAGCAGAAGTCTATGAGCCACAAGATATAGATAGGAACTCTCAGTCTGGGGCCAGTGATGCAAGTGAGGCTCTGTATTCTTGATGCTTGGGGGGGCAACAGTGGGAGGGCTTCTAGTGTCCCGGCCCCACTGCTGGACCTCCTGATGGCCCCTGGTATTTTTGGCCACTGTGTGCCAGAGTGTTGGACTGGATGGGCCATTGGCCTGATCCAACATTGGCTTCCCTTATGTTCTTATGTTCACACACACCCCTTTAAAACAATCCTGTGAGGTAGGTCAGTTTGTGAGTGTTTGACTGGATCAAGGCCTCCCCATAAGCTTCCACGGCATGTCTCTTCTATTAGGACTCATTGTCAAGCGTACAACATGACACTATCTGCCTCTTTTCACCATCTTTCCCCCCCACCACTCTTGAAGGGCTTCATTCCATTTTAATCCAGGGACGGAAGGCAAATTAGGGTTTTGTTACTGTGACGGGGACAAACTTCTCAAAGTCCGAGCCACCAATATCACATTTTTAGTAACAAAACCTTTAACCATCCTTGGGGGAAGAAGGAAAAAACCCTTTGCTTCCAAGCACTTCCCCCCACCCCAGCAAAGTGCTTAGAGAGAGAAAGGGCACCTCAAAACTCTCAAAAATTGACCTTTTCTAGGTTTCGTTTGCAGTGACGGCAGTCTGCAGTTTCCTTCCACTGCAGTCGGCTCAGCTCGGCATATTTTCCCCTTCTCTTCCTTCCTTCCTTTCTTTGGGGTTTCTTTCTTTAAGACCCCACATTCCCTCCGTCCCTCTTAATGAGAAAGATCGCAACCAGCATTTTATTAATGAATTCCATCTTTTGAGCATCCGTTTCAGTTTCCCTGTAGCGTCTTGAGAAGTCATTAATTTATTGCTAATTTTTTTTTTCAAGGGGGGAGGAAAAAAAAGAAAAGAAAAAGGGTGATCCCGTTGGGTCTGAATGAATACTCTTTTTTTCCTCTCCTCTCTTTCCCCCTTTGGTTGAACCAATAACTCAAACGCCTGATTATACCAATTAAAGACCAATTTGAGGAAAAGCCTCTAGCACTGAGAAACAGCTGCCATTTACCCGCAAATTATGAGCTTTATATGTGGGTGGACATGAAGCTCTTTGAGAGACAAATGGCTGGAGAAAGAAGGGGGGGGGGAACGGTTGTAGGGAATTGAGCAGCAGGGGGTATTAATTGGGTGCATTGCCGAAGTCAAGAGACGAAGAGCGACATTCTTGGTGGGGGTTTTTTCGTTTCACAGTCGTATTATATCCCCACCTGTAAATTCCAGCTCATGAATCAGCAGCAGTGAGCAAGCAAATCTCGGGGTCCCTCCAATGGTTGTATCCACTGTTGGACAGAACAAGAAAAATGCCAGTTTAAGTGTTCCAAATTTATGACTGAATCTCCCGTAACAAACATGGGCAAGGATAATTATGGGGACTGGAAAATGTATAGCAATACTGGCAGAATAAAGTATTTTACACAACGGTGTAGCGGCTAGAGACCCAGTTTGGTGTCGTGGTTCGGAGTGCAGACTCTAATCTGGGAGAACTGGGTTCGATTCCCCCACTCTCCACATGCAGCTGCTGGCGTGACCTTGGGTCAGTTGCAAGTTCTCCCAGAGCTGTTCTCTCACAAGCAGTCCTAGAAAGTGCTCTCTCAACCCCACCTACCTCACAGGGTGTCTGTTGTGGGTAGGGGAAGGGGAAGGAGATTGTAAACCGCTCTGAGACTCCTTCTGGTAGTGAAGGGTGAGGTACAAATCCAATCTCCACCTCCTCCTCCTCCTCCTCCTCCTCCTCCTCCTCCTTCTTCTGTCAGTCATGGTTCTCTCAGAGTTGTTCTTTCAAGAGCAGTTCTCTCAGAGCTCTCTCAGCCCCACCTACCTCACAGGGTGTCTGTTGAAAGGAAGGGAAAGGAGATTGTAAGCCGCTCTGAGACTCCTTCTGGTAGTGAAGGGTGAGGTATAAATCCAATCTCCTCCTCCTCCTCCTCCTCCTTCTACATTAGACTAAGATCTGGGAATCCAGGTTTGAAACCCCAGTCTGCCTGGGAAGCTGGGTAACATCGAGCCAGTCACTCTTCCCCAGCCTGACCTACCTCGCAGGGTTGTTGTTGGGAGGATAAAATGGAGGAGGGGATGCTGCAAACCGCTCTGGGACTCTTTGGGGTATAAAGCAGGGTGATGGGTCCAAGATCACCAAGTGAGCTTCTGTGGCAGGGGCGGGATTTGGAACCTGGAGCCCCCAGATCCCAGCCCGACCCTCTGACCCTCACACTATGCTTAAGAAGTGTGCATGTGCATGAAAACTTATACTCAGAACAAAACTTTGTTGGTCTTAAAGGAACCACTGGACTCAAACCGCCGGGCTTTCAGCCCAACACAACTCTATCTACTATGCTGTGTATATTCCAGGAGAAGTCAATTTTTATAATTGGTTTGTTGGTTTGTTTTCATCTATCTGTTGACTTGGTTTTATCCCCCCAATCTTCTCCCCCAGCAATGACATCTCTGATCTGCCGGGAAGCATTTCCACGTATGCTCACACAGCCCATCAGAAATTACCCCACCTCTAGCTTAAGACAAATTTCCCCCTCGTTTGCTTTGAACCAATGGGGGCGGCAATACAACCCACAAAATTGTACAGAATTCTGGCCATTTATGCTGCTTCTGGCCCAAATCGTCCCAGTGTGTTAATGCTCTTCGTGCCAAGGTTCCGGCACTGTGATTTAAAATCAAGGTATCCCATAAGAAATGTGTTTGGCTAATATGGTCGAAGAGCTACCCCCCCTCCCAAGCCCTCCGCTTCTTAAACCTGAATATTTAACACTGGGATCACACCCTGTCCTGTTTCTCGGTTGGGATAACAGCAGTTTCTGTTTCCAACTTGGGAAGAATGTGGTGGGGATTGAAAAGTACCCCTGCCCTATTGTTAAACTCCCCCGGCACTGATCCGTGCTTTTAACATCATAATGAAGGATGGTCTTTAGTGGATTATCTTGAGAAGGGATTAACTCCTTCAAGACTTCTTAGAAGCCAAGGTGTTTGGAGCCTTAAATATACACCAATTGCCTGCTTAACTTTTCATCTTATTTTGAAAACTGCTCAGTTGGAATTCAGATGCTTTTTCCATGGAGCTCGGTTTTCTTAGTAGCAAAAAAAAAAAAGTTTTGTGTCGAGAAGGGGGGAGGGGAGGGGTGTTGGAAGGGTGGGGGAGAGAAATAGCAGATGCCAGAGCAGCCAGGCTCTTCATTCCGCCAGCACGGCTGAGCGTTTTGAGGCATGGCAGGCGAAAACTCAATCAAAACTTTCTTGCAAAATCAGCAGCGTCTCACATGCTGCGCCTGTCACTCAAGGTGTCTGAAATAAACCACCTCCCCCCCCACACCCCCCAACAAATCTCTGCCTCTCTCAAGATACAATTCCTCTTAAAACACCACTGAGAGATGGCGGACAAATAGGTGACGGACAGCTAGAAACTCCAGCCCTGAGTGGAAAAAAATACACAGGTGGGCAGCTAAGGAACAATGTGTATATGAATTCACACATCCCCTGCATTCTTATGTCATAATGTACATGTGTTTGCATGCACGCATTGGAGTATCCTAAATGCACCTGAGAAGTGTTTTTTTTTAAATACTTTATTTGTAAAGTTATTTCACATTAAATCAGCAAACACATGTGTAGTTAGTTCATACATTCAGAGTCTTCTATGAATAGTTCTTTCCCCACCATTTATACACTCTAATCCTTCTTGTCTTAAATAAAGTTTCATCCTTTCCATTGATTAACATAGTTAACTTATCCATTTCTGCCGCGCCTAACAATTTTAACACTATTTCTTCTCTAGACGGGGTTTTATCCGTTTTCCAATATCGGGCTATCAGTATTCTTAAAGAGGTTAATATATATGTTGATAAATATCTATCCTCTGGCTGGTAGGATTCTGGGATTATATTTAGCAAATATACTTCCGGGACAAGTTTAAGGTAAACATTCAGGATTTCCAAGATCATCTTATTTACAGATCTCCAATTTTTTTATATTTTGTCACATTTCCACCACATATGATAAAATGACCCAACGTTTGCCTTACATTTCCAGCAATTTTTAGAGACTTTAGCAGTACACTTAGCAGTTTGGTCAGTTGTCCAATACCATCTGTAGAGCACCTGGGAAGTGTTGATGCAGATAATACCTACATATATTACATGTTTTTAAACAGATTTTTTTTTAAAAAAAAATCTCATATCTATGACTTAACTGTTACTCTGTTTTTAGAAATATCCTTGGGGGTGTGTGGCTTCTTCTTCTTCCTGACCAAAGTTTTTCGTGGTATATACACACATACAAATACAGTTGTTAAGTTCGACTCATACCTGTATACATTTAATAGGTAAAGGTAAAGGTTCCCTTGCTTGAAAGCCAGTCGGATCCGACTCTAGGGTTGCGGTGCTCATCTCCGTTTCAAAGCCGAAGAGCCAGCGCTGTCCGAAGACGTTTCCGTGGTCATGTGGCCGGCATGACTAAACACCAAGGCGCATGGAATGCTGTTACCTTCCCACCGAAGTGGTACCTATTTATCTACTTGCAATTTCTTGCTTTCAAACTGCTAGGTTGGCAGGAGCTGGAACTAGAGACGGGAGCTCACTCCGTCTTGCGGCACCCGGGTCTTGAACTGCTGAACTACTGACCTTCCACAGCCTGCAGTTCAGCGTCTTAACCACTTGAGCCACCGCAGCTCCTTACATTTAATAACCTAAGTGCAAAACATTATGTAATGAAAAACAATAACCATCTCTGCCAGAACAATACAAACTGTAGACCAAGGGAGAATAAAAAATGTCCAGTGAAACTTTCCAGGTCTGTGTAAACAGATCACAAGTTCCCGGATGTATAACGTCCCACATTGTGTCCTAAAGTGTTTTGTGGACACACAAGTTCACCATCAGATGTATCTGAACAAAGTTTTGGCCACAATGAATCATCATCTCTTTCACCTATCTAGTTTTATCCATTTTTCTTCTCCCCAGTGGAGATCCAGCATTTTATCCTCATAACAACTCTGTCAGGCAGGTTAAGCTGAAAGGCTGTGACTGGCCCAAGGTCACACAGCAAGCTTCCATGGCAGAGTAGAGATTCGAACCTGGGTCTCCCAGATCCTAGTCTGAAACTACCCACTACACCACACTAGGCAGCACATGACTCTTTGGGTGCTGTAACAAACAGCCTTCCTAGCAGCTTGGAAGGAATGTAACTTAGTTTAGGACGTATTGTCACACAGTTACTACTCTGCAAATTGTTTTACGATCCAAGAGCTGTGTCAAGCAAAATGTGCATTGCATTTATTTTTAGAGGAAAAACAGATTGTTAAAATTCTAGAACACATAACCAAATAACTTCTTCGGCTTACATATTTATATCTGCGTAGTTCATATCTTTTTGTCTTCCGAACAGTTTGAACTGAGGTCGCACTTCCGTTACACAATCGATGTTTCCCTGACCTGATTTTCTCTGTGATATTTATCTCCCACATTGTCTTCTTACTGAATTTACCCTGCAAGGTAGTAACATTTAAAAAAAAAAATCCATCTGTTCTAATCCATCCTGCCTGGCTGTAAATTCCAGTTTTTGACAGTGTTTATTTTCTTAACATTTGAGAAATTTTCAACATTATTCTCTGTGTGTGTGTGTGTACGTGCGCACACGTGTGTGTTACTGTGTGTGTGTATGTGCTTGAAGGCCTGGAAGTCATGGTGACTTCTGGTCACCCCTAGGGGGGCTAGGACGTTTCAGAGAGTTGGCTTGATTGCCTGCCTCTGCATCCTGGCCCTGGTATTCCTTGGAGGTTGCCTTTCCAAGTACTTGCCGGGGTCGGCCCTGCTTAGCTTCCGGGATCTGATGAGTTCAGGCTTGCCTGGGTCAGGTCAGGTCTCTCAGCATTGCTTTAAATGGATCTCTTTGAAATTCTTTTTAGAAACAAAGAAGGCTGGGCTCGTTCAAACAAGGCTGCTTACCGTATAATTATTACAAAAACACATTTTAAACAATATAAATAAATGAACAATTATAGGAACACATCAAAGGTCACAGTTTGGATGTTTGCTAGGGACATAAGGAAACAATAGTGTTGCGATTTAGAAAAGAGATTTCTAAAATATTTATTTATTGTTCCCCATTATCAAAATTCCCCGCCAGTTTTTCAGCAACCCGATGGAGCAGCTGGAGGGTCAGACTAGGATCTGGGGCACCCCGGTTTGAGTCCCTTTCTCTACCACGAAGCTCGCTGGGGTACTTTGGAACGGTCACACCCTCTCAGCCTAACCTACTTTGGAGTGTCGTTGTGAAGATCAAATGGAAGAGAAGAGAACGACGTAAGCCAGTTTTGGTCACCACCGGGGAGAGATGCAGGATATAAATGAGCCAGGTTAAATTAAACATAGCTCTCCCCACCCCCCTGTGTTCCTCTTCACTTGTCAGTCTAATCCTGTAATCCACAAACTGGGAGCTGGTTCAATAACGAAATAATAGGAGACAAACGACTCCCATTCCAGCTGTTCCACAGGATTTTGGCCACAAATTAATGTCCAGGTCCGAGTGAAAGACAGTGAGCAAGCTTCTTGAAAGCTTGCTAACTTGCAGTGTTCCCAAAGGTATTGTTGTTGTTGTTGTTATTGTTGTTGTTGTTGTTGTTGTTATTATTGGTGTTATTTCTTGAACATATAAGGTGCATTCAGACGGGCCATTTAGTCCACTTTCGGCATGCTTCCCACACCCAACATCTGTGCACCGTCTCCAGCTGTCGCTTTCCGGATCAAACCCCTTTTAAAACGGAGTATTTTGATACCACTTCCCCAAGTGGTGTTTTCCTGATTCTCCGGTTTCGAGCCACAGTTTCTGACGTCTGATCGCTCCTGCAGTGTTGAGCCACTTCCGGGTGCCTCAGCCCACTCCCCTCTGGAAAGCTGCCGCAGAAGCCCAAGGCGTCTGCTTTTCATCCACCATTTTTTTTTATGCCTTGGCAGTATGCGCATGGGCGGAGCTTCGCTCCTAAGTTAATAAAAGTAAAATTTAAATGGTGCCTAGTTTTAGCACTTAGACGAGTTCGGGATCTCACGGAGGCCAGTTTTGGTGTAAAAGTTTCATTTAAAGTGTTCATTTAAAGTTTAAAGAGAAGTGTGGAAATCGCTGTTCTGTGCATGCGTGGAAATTTTAGTTCTCAAGATAGCTGCCTGTGCGCATGCTCAAAGCAAGAGAGAGAAAAAACACCGATGCACGATCCCAGAAGCTAAGCAGGGCTGACCTTGGCAAGTAATTGGAAGGGAGACCTCCAAGGAATACCAGGGCTTGGGATGCAGAAGCAGGCTATCAAGCCACCTCTCTGAAATATCCAAAGCCCATTAGGGGTTGCCAGAAGTCGCCATGACCTCCAGGCATGCAAGCATATGCACATACACGCACACAAATACCCACAAAAAATAAAGAAAGAAAACCCTGTGGGGGTCGTCATAAACCAGCTGTCACTTGACAGCAATTGCCACCACCAAGTCTCCTCACTTCAATGGGACTTGCTCCAAACTAAACAGCCTCAAGTTCTGCAAGAGGGGAAATCGGCTAATCAGCATTTCAAAGAAACAGACACCTAAATACTTAAGTAAAGTAAATTTCCCTCCTGTCACGATGCATAACGTAATGCACTGCCATTCTGTCACAACCGACTCATGGTGGCCCCATCCATGCATTGTTCAAGGCAAGAGATGAGCAGAGGTGGTTTGCTGTTGCCTTCTTCTGATCCTGGTCTTCCTTTGCGGTCTCCCATCCAAGTACTAACCACGCCCGACCTTGCTTAGCTTCCACGATCTGATCAGCTGGAACTAATCCTGGCTGTTTAGACGGCTCCAGCCTTGACTACTAGGGTGAAGCCTTGAACAACAGTATATATCAGGGGTGTCAAACAAGTGGCCCGGGGGCAGACCAGGCCCGCGGAGGGTTTCTATCAGGCCCGCAGTGGGACTGGCTGCCTTCTGTTTCTTCTTCCAGTTCTGCTGCTGCTGCGTCACCGTAAGTTTGCAGCTTACAGACGCACACCTGAACAGCATACTCAGGATTGCAACAGCGCAGACCTTTTGATGCCATAATTCAGAGCAAGAGGTGTCAGTCATCAGACACTGTTAAATAAACGAAATATTGCAAGAGTGCTGATGTTTTAAGCATGTTTTTATTTTAAGGAAAAAAACAAAACAAAACACCTCTGTGTTTGTGTCCTTTATAAAGTTTCTATCTCCGCTACCTGGCATTAAATAGCATGTAACAATGGGTCATCGTAATGTACAAAGCGTGCAAAAGTTATTGAGAGAATGTAATACTAACGTTGTTGATTGTAATCAAATGTAAGATGGTTATGATGTATGTACATTTTATGGCACACGTGGCCCGGCCCATCAAGGTCTCATTCACGTCAGATCCAGCCCTCATAACAAATGAGTTCAGCACCCCTGGTATATATCCTGTTTGGAGCTGCAGGAACTTTTTCAGCCTAAGGTGACTTCCTCAAACCTGAAGAGCTTCCCTCCAACCTAAGTGGCTCTTCTTCCTTTGGAAGAAGGAATTCCTTTCTCATTGGGAAGGAATATAGCTTCAAAGTTTGCACAGATGTGCCGGGATACATACCTCCTTTATAGAGGGCTACAGTCCTGGGCACACTTCCAAATAAACATAGGTGGGACTAGATGCCAAGCACTGATTTCATGAAACATCCTGAATATTTTGTTAAAGATGCCTGTTCACTTTTATGCCTTGCCAGTGCCTTTGGAAATTTAGTGCTAAGGGGGCAGGAGGGATGAGGGGTGTGCAGCAAAGACACAAACAAACAAAAATTCTGGTGTTTTATGGGGTTTATAGATCTGGATATATTGGAGCCAAAAGATATCGCTATTCCTAGTTTCCTGGGTTCCAAATGTCAATATAGTATTCAGAGCTAATGTTTGTTTGTTGTGTTTGCTTTTTCTGGGGTGCTGATATTTTTTTTTGGCTCCATATTCCCTATAGGTGGTCGGGGGTGGCTGTTTTTAAAGGTATCGGCACTAAAATTACAGGGGAGCTGCTGATCCCTGTCCTTTAATTAATCCCCAAATTTCGAGTCAGTTGGACCAAGAGGTCCAATTCAATGGGCCCCTGAGCATGGTGTCCCAGCCATTTCCCATGGAGGGGCAGGGGAACAAGGCAAAAAAAAGAGTAAAACCTGTGAATCTCCCCCCCAGCAGAAAGCAATTGCCAGCAATCACTAAGCCCAACCAATGTAAAACGTGAGAATCTGAAACGATGTAAATTCCCAGGTAAAACACGGGAATCTCGATGTAAAACACATGAACCCCCCCACCAAAAACATGAATCCCCCACCAAAAAAACCTCGGATCCAACACAACCTAACTCCAGAAAAGAATGGTTTTAAAAACAGTAACAACAAAAAACATTTGAAACTGACAGATTCCTACCTAACGCAGCCTGGCAAGCAGATATCAAGCCCCGGAAGACACAGGAACATGCGGGGAAAGCGGGGAGAGAGCTGTCCCAGGAGCCTATAAACATTCGCTCTGGATATTCCTGCCTAATCCCGAATATTTCCAGGGGGGTGGTTGGCCCCTTTTTCAGTATCCTCAAAAATCCTGGATATATTTGGGAGACCCAATTAAATCCAAGAAATACCTATGCAGTATTTTTCAGATACACATCCAGCTCAGTCATATTTGAGCACATCCCTACTTCTGCATACAGAACCACATCTTTCCTTGCGGATATTCTCGGGACTGATGTCAGTTTCACATGGATTCCGGAGTTCCTAAGGAGCTGATCCAGTTTTCAAAGTGGAATCTACACAATAGGAATCAGCTTAGGGTTGGCCAGTCTCTGGGTGAGGCCTGGAGATGTGTCAGAATTACAACTGACCTCCAGATGACAGAGAACCCTTTCCCTGGGCGAAGTGGCTGCTTTGGAGGGTGGACTTCATGCTATTACACCCTGTTGAGGTCCCCCCCTGCCCCAAAACTTGTCCTCTCCAGGCTCCACCCCCTACATTTCCAGGAATTTGCTAGCCCAGATATGGCAGCCCTAAATTATCCACTGTTGCGCCATTGTTAAAACAAAACTTTGGATTCTGTACAAAGAATATCCAGTTTTCTAGCAGCGTTCATCTCCTTCGATCCACTTTCATCTTTTCCTCTTTGTGCACATGGGTGAGGGGAACACACGCACATTAGCAGGGCACTAAGCACAGCACCTTTGGACACAATCGTACATACAATCACTTTGAGCCTGCTTTTCTTGTTGGTTTCAACGTGCGCGGTTGATGCAGAGGTTGTAGAAGGAAGGCAAGGGTTTTTAGAACTGTGGACACCGGGACAAACTGCCCAGACTTCTTTGATTCTGGAATTATTATTATTGTTCAGGTGGGTAACCGTGTTGGTCTGAAGCGGTAGTCCAGCGGCATCTTTAAGACCAACCAAGTTTAATTCTGGGTGCAAACTTTCATGTGCACGCACGTTCTGTTCCATTGTTGTTGCGTGCTGCTGTTGTTATTATTATTTTTAAACATTCGTGCAGTTAAACCCAAAATCAGAAGCAGTGGAATACAGTCAGAGCATTAGAGGAACGGAATGTGAGAAATCTGTCGCTTTCTATGTTATCACATACTACGAAGGGTTTTATGTTAGTACGCAAAGTAAGCAAGATTTGAGGAGGAACAGGTTTCCTCCTGATTAACAGCCAGAGAGTATCCAGGTGCCATTCCATTGTGTGTTTATGATTTTTTTTTAAAAAAAAAAATCCCCCTTTTTTTCATCCCCCACCCCTTGAAATCGCAACTGTATTCTATCGCCTATGCTTTAATTGTAAATAATCCCCGACATTCTTTCAATGTAAACTCTTTAAGGAGTCATGAATTTTATTTATACTCTCTCTCTCTCTTTGAGAGCCTTTAGCTTATTTGCTGTTTGGGTCTTTGTGAAATAACACTCCCCAGAGAAAATCCTTCTCTCTGCTTAAGGAATTAGCCCAGAGACAAAAGGAGAGAAATCCTTAAGCCGTGTTTTGTGCGAAAAGAAATGTTTGACATTTTGGTGGAGAGGCGTTTAGTTTGGATTCATTAGGTCTTAGGGACTCTTTTCTCTTTTTCGGCCTTTCAGTTTCTGTCTCTGTGTGTGTGTGTGTGTGTTTAAATTCCTTCCCCCTTCCACCCCCCCCCTCCTTCCCCTTCGGTATTTGGTAGACTGAACAGAATTTGGCCGTTGTGTAATTAGGTTTCCTACATATGAATAGCAGAATCCAGTCATGTTTGAAATGGACAGGGCTAAGCATTCCCCTCCTCCAGCCGGCCCAAACCTGAAGCCTTCTTTGTGTGGAGACAAAAAAAAAAAGAAAGAAAGAAGAAAATAAAGACATTTATCTGGAGCTACTTAAAGAAGCGTTTCCCAGATTCGGGGGGGGGCATTCCCCCCCTTGAATTAAATTCAGGCGCGTCCTTCATTCTTACACTCAAAAAGTTCCATCCCTCCCCTTTTTTCATCTTGATCAGAATGTCCTCCTGATAAAATCGGGACAGCCTAATGAATACTGTGTCATCACTGCACCTCCACCAATCAGAAGTCAGGGATGGTGTTCCTGGCAACGGGGTCGCTTTTGGAATTCACTTACACTTCTCAGCTGTAGTGCGGACTAAGCCAGAGGAACCAAAGTTCTCGCTTCCATGGGGAATGGTGTTGATGACCTACGTTGGCCAACAGAGGGGGAGCAATACTGCATGCAACCTCTCCGTTACGGAGGCGTCAGGGATGCATCCAATATGGCCGCTCCATTTTCGGGGAAGATCTTTGACTTTCTCAGGGCAAACGAGCATCCTGAGCAGTCTGGAAATTTGCAAACATATTGTGACTGGATTGTCTTCACTGGTGACCATCGGAGTCTGTTCTAAAGATGTCCGGTTGTCGGAAGTTTACTAATCAAGATCCAACCCCAACCACGCCCGTTCGTACAATATTCTAAATGATCCAAATTAAGACAGAGTGATTTCTGACGTTTGGGAGGCATCAGAAACGTTCCCGTCTGACAGTTATTTTGACTTTTGTTTGGGCAACCGGGGGCCAGAGGAACAATCATGTCCATGCCCCATAAATGTATTTACTACTTTTAAACCCCTCCTTCCTCCCAGTGAACATAAAGTGGCGTATGTAAGGATTTCAAGAGGTTTCCCATCAGATCTAAAACTTCATGGTTTCATCACAGTTGCTGTAACATATGCCTTCAGACCAGGGCTATTTTGGGGCAGGAACAGTGTTCTGGCTGGCTCCCAACTTGGCCACGCCCAGCAGGAACTCATTAGCATAACAGGCCACACCCAACAGCAGGAACTCATTAGGATTGGCTACATTAGGGGTGTGTGGCCTAACATGCAAAGGAGTTCCTGCTACAAAAAAAAGCCCTGGGTTTTGACCACAAGCAAGGTAAACAGAATAAGAAGCAAGAGGTGGGTGTGGCTGGATGACCACATGCTAATAAGCTGGGCTGTCAGGGGTATGGCCTAATATGCTAATGAGTTTCTGCTGTTGGGTATGGCCTATTATGCTAATGAGTTCCTGCTGGGCTTTTTCTACAAAAAAAGCCCTGCTTCAGACCATAGCCTGGCCCAATATTCCTGAGAGGGACATCATCCAACCAGAACAGTTGAACAATCTTCCTACCAATCAGGACCAACTTAGCTGGCATTTCTGTGCACAGCACCTCCACTTTCTGCCATTCACTGCACCATCTCTTCATCTTTGGGAGGGCTTCGTGATTTTATATAAGTGTGGGCCCAGTGTTCATATGAGTTATTTTATTCACTGGGGCTGGATTTGAGACTCTGAGGCCAAGTTCAGACTGGCAGTTTGCCCTGAGAGAGGCGCGTTTCAGCAACGTTTCACAAGTGGATTAAAGGGGCTGTTCACAAAGGCACATCTGTCCGGCATTCCCCAGCCGTACTCAACCTGTCTGGAGCCAGTTTGGTGTAGTGGTTAAGTGCGTGGACTCTTATCTGGGAGAACCGGGTTTGATTCCCCACTCCTCCACTTGCACCTGCTGATGTGACCTTGGGTCAGTCACAAGCTCTGGCACAGCTGTTCTCTCAAGGACAGTTTGTGTTAGAGTTCTCTCAGCCCCACCTACCTCACAGGGTGTCTGTTGTGGGGAGGAGAAGGGAAATGAGTTTGTAAGCCGCTCTGAGACGCCTTTGGGCAGTGAAGGGCGGGGTATAAATCCAATCTCCTCTCCTCCTCTCCTCCTCCTCCTTATATTGCTTCCCTCCTGAGCAGTGTTCCCTTTAAGCTGAGTTAGTGTGAGCTAGCTCACAGGTTTTTTAGCCTCTGGTTCACACATTTGTGCCTCAGCTCAGGAAGGAGGGCTTCAAAGCAAACTAATTCATGCAGTAGCCAAATTGCTGGCTCACCACTTTAATGCCAGGAGCTTACCAAGGAGAATTTCTGCTCACAAGACTCCACAGCTTAGAGGGGGCATCACTCCTGAGTTTAAAAGATACCTGGTCAAAGTGGTATCGAACCTTGGAAAGCATATCTATCTTGCGTATATCCCGCACCAACACAGTGTGAATGCTAAAATCCGCGATTTTGATTGTGTGCTTATATGTATATGCGCATATGCACTCATGCACATAAGCACATATCTCCAGATTGGCAAAAAAAGAAAGCTGCTCCTTACAGCCGAGCCTGTGGCCCAACAGTGTGAATGCTCCCTCACACCTCCTCCCCGGTATGCTCCAGCATCAGTCTGAACTGGCAGAGACGGACCAAGAGAGAGATCTTGGAGTCATAGTGGATAACTCAATGAAAATGTCTAGACAGTGTGCAGCTGCAATAAAGAAGGCCAACGCTATGCTGGGGATTATTAGGAAGGGAATTGAAAACAAATCAGCCAGTATCATAATGCCCCTGTATAAATCAATGGTGCGACCTCATTTGGAATACTGTGTACAGTTCTGGTCACCACACCTCAGAAAGAATATTATGGCATTGGGAAAAGTGCAGAAAAGGGCAACTAGAATGATCAAAGGGTTGGAACACTTTCCCTATGAAGAAAGTTTAAAGTGCATGGGGCTCTTTGGCTTGGAGAAATGACGGCTGAGGGGTGACATGATAAAGGTTTATAAAATTATGCATGGGATAGAGCAGGTAGAGAAAGAAGTCCTTTCCTCCCTTTCTCACAATAAAAGAACTCGTGGGCACTCCATGAAATTGCTGAGCAGTCGGGTTAGAATGGATAAAAGGAAGTACTTCTTCACCTAAAGAGTGATTCACACATGGAATTCACTGGAGCAGGAGGTGGTGGTGGCTACAAGCACAGACGGTTTCAAGAGGGAATTGGATAAACATATGGAGCAGAGGTCCATCAGTGGATATTAGCCACGAGGTATAGATAGGAACTCTCAGTCTAGGGCCAGTGATGCTCTGTATCCTTGGTGCTGGGGGGGCAACAGTGGGAGGGCTTCTAGCATCCTAGCCCCACTGGTGGACCTCCTGATGGCACCTGGTATTTTTGGCCACCGTGTGACAGAGTGTTGGATTGGATGGGCCATTGGCCTGATCCAACATTAGCTTCTGTTATGTTCTTATGTAGGGAGAAAAATGTATCTTGGTGAACTCTCTCCATCCCATTCATAATTTTATAAATCTCTGTCATGCCCCCCCACAGTCATCTCTTTTCTAAACTGAAAAATCCCAAACTCTTCAGCTTTCCCTCATATGGAAGTTGCTCCAACCCCCTAATCATCTTGGTTGCCCTCCTCTTGTACTTTTCCCCAGCTCTGCAATCTCCTTTTTGAGATACCGTCCATCTTGAGCTGCTATATGCACAAGCTGCTCTCTTCGCTAGGGACAATTCAACCCTTCTAGTGTTTGCCCTTGTTCAAACTGTCTCTATTTTCCCTTTCAGGCAGCTTTTGGGAAGGCCTATTCAAAATGCTGGCATAGACGTTCTTGGCTGGCACGCATTTTAGGCCTCGTTCCAGAAATGTGTGTCTGAATATTTTCCGACTGACTTGGCTACACCTTCAACATTCCAATAAACCATTTGGAAACTTCAGCTCATCTAGAATTAGGTAGCCAGGCAATTAAGAGGAGTGGATGGGTGGGTGGCTGGGAGAGTTGCAGGTATCACTAATACGCTACTATTGATCATTTTTAGGAAGGAAGGAAGGAAGGAAGGAAGGAAGGAAGGAAGGAAGGAAGGAAGGAAGGAAGGAAGGAAGGAAGGAAGGAAGGAAGGAAGGAAGGAAGGAAGAATTGTACAAGAAGGGAGGGAGGGAGGGAGGGAGGGAGGGAGGGAGGGAGGAAGGAAGGAAGGAAGGAAGGAAAATGGTACAAGAAGGGAGGGAGGGAGGGAGGGAGGGAGGGAGGGAGGGAGGGAGGGAGGGAGGAAGGAAGGAAGGAAGGAAGGAAGGAAGGAAGGAAGGAAGGAAGGAAGGAAGGAAGGAAGGAAGGAAGGAAGGAAGGAAAATGGTACAAGAAGGGAGGGAGGGAGGGAGGGAGGGAGGGAGGAAGGAAGGAAGGAAGGAAGGAAGGAAGGAAGGAAGGAAGGAAGGAAGGAAAATGGTACAAGAAGGGAGGGAGGGAGGGAGGGAGGGAGGGAGGGAGGAAGGAAGGAAGGAAGGAAGGAAGGAAGGAAGGAAGGAAGGAAGGAAGGAAGGAAGGAAGGAAGGAAGGAAGGAAGTTTGGTTTACAACATAAAGGAAATTATGTATGAATTAAGGTTGCCGACTTCCTGGTGAGGCGTGGAGTTCTCCAGGAATTACAACTATTCTCTAGGCTACAGAGATCAGTTCCCTTGGGGACAATGGCAGCTTCCTAGGTTCATTTATATATTTATTTAAAAACCATTTCTATGCTGCCGTTCCACCTAAATAGGGTCCCCAACACGGCGAACATCAAGGCATTAAAAGGCTTCAGATTTAAAAAGGACAACGTTTGAGTCCAGCGGCACCTTTAAGACCAACAAAGTTTTATTTACGGTATAAGCTTTCATGTGGAAGCACACAAGAGCTTATACCGTGAATAAAATTTTGTTGGTCTTAAAGGTGCCGCTGGACTCCAAACTTTGTTCTGCTGGTGCGGACCAACATGGCGACCCCACCTGAACCTCAGCCTTAAAACACTGAAAATAAAGCAAATATACAATAATTCATTAAAAAAAAAAAACACGATATATAAATGGACGTAACACCAGAACCTGAGAGGAAGCCACTCATAGTTAATGGGGATGTGCCAAAGCAATAATAACAATAGCAACAACAACAAAGTCTTCACCTACTGGCAAAGACAACAATAGACGGAGACTGAAGAATCTTCCCGTTGAGGGGTCACATCCCAGCTGAGCTTCCTCCCTTCCCCTAACTCTGTAGTTCCCAGGTTCTGCCCTCCAGTCTCCAGGAATTTCCCAAGTCAGAGTTGGCAACCCGATAGGGATCAAAATCGCTCGCCCCATCCTTCAGTCTCCAAGTAGCGGTAGCCTCTTCAGCAAGAACATACCTGTTTAAAAGTTGTACGCACAGCTCATGTATTGCAACAACACATAGAATTTAGCCATATGTGCATCTGTGTTATGTGCCGAGAAGTCCCTCCAGACCCTATGACTCAATGACCTCCAAAGCGATCACTGAGAGCTTTGCTCAGACCAATGGTCATGGCGTCCTTGCTTGGGTCCGTCCATCTCACGTTGTTGGCTCTTCCTCTTTCCCTGCTGCCTTCCATCCACCCTTCCTAGCACGATGGTCTCTTCCAGTCAGTCTTGTCTTCTTGCAGTGTGACCAAAAGCACGATAGCCCCAGTTTAGTTGTTTATGCCAAAGTTAAATCCGAATGAAGTCACAAAACTTTGTTCCGTCGGTTTGGATTCACGTTGCCCTCGCCTCCACGTAAAGAGTCTCCAGGCCATTTGAGATAGATGGGTTCCGAAAGAGATGAAGAACTCATGGATGCTAGGGAGACAAACCAGAATCTTTCTTGTTATACGCTTACAGTGCGTGAACGGGCAACTTCACATCAAAAAAGAAAGAAAGAAAGCGACTGGTTTCCAAAAGATGAAAGCCATTTTCCCCCCCTACCCCTATTAACATGGGGAACTATTTGCCGCAAAATATATTATGTTTGAGGCAGGAGCTTAGTCGGGCTTAGAGTGTAAGATTATTAGACAGTTATATGCATAATGTGAACACCCACGGTTACAACGGGAGAGGATAAAACATGAATTAAGGATGTAAATTACTGCTATGCTGCAGGGCAAAATCAGCCACCAACTGTTGGTAACAGGAAGGGGGGTGGAAATATTTAGGCGAAGGATATTCTTTAATTATTCCCTACTAGTATTCATGTTTTTGATACGCGTTTTCTTGATGGGTGATGGGACTGAATGTTTCTTTTTCTTTTTTAATGGCGATCATTAGCTAAACATGATTAATTTACAGGGTGTATGTATCAAAGTGAGGTGCGGAGCTATGAGCAGGGAAGTCTCCATTTATAACTAGGATTACCAGTCTCCAGGTGGGGCCTGGAGTTTTCTCAGAATTGCAAGTGATCTCCGGGCAATGGATATCAATTCACCTGGAGAAAATGGCCACTTTGGAAGGTGGACTCAATGGAACTATACCCCTGCTGAGGCTGCTCTCCTCCCCAAACATGAGAACATCTCTGTCTAGATAAACTAATTGAGAACTCTTATTTGATGGTGCCTTCTAAGGCCATTCCATTCCTTCCCATGTTAATAATGCAGGTAGTTGTGTGTGGTCTACAATACCAGGCTGTAGAGATGGTGGGAGAGAAGAGCTCAGTTTTCAAAAGACAATAGTTGATAGAGCCGGAGGATTCTTCCGGAAACTCATTCAAGGAAATTGTCAAAAGAACCTTTAGACACCTCCTCAAACACAACGACCTGTTTCTTGACTATTATCCGAAATACTTTGTTAATAGCTGTCATTGCAGAATGGACTACGACTTTTTAAATAGCTAAGACTGCAGTTGAACGCAATGTTCCCTCTAAGCTGAGTTAGTGTGAGCTAGCTCACAGTTTTTTAGCCTCCGGCTCACACATTTTTGTCTTACCTCCGGAAGGATGGCTCCAAAGTAAACCAGTTTATGCAGCAGCCAAACTGCCTGCTTACAACTTTAATGCCAGCCGCTCACAAACTAGATTTTTTGCTCACAAAAGTCCACAGCTTAGAGGGAACATTGGTTGAATGTCTCTTTTCCTCTTGGCTTCGGACAGCTTTCGGTCTGAACCTGCTTCTCCCTAGAAACACTGTTTTTGAAATAGTTAAAAAAACAAAACACTTCTCTGACTAAGATCAGTGACGCACGTGGCAAAGATCCAGTACCACCAACGGAACCGACGGGGCACTTCTTGATAATAACAGCAGTCTCTGCTGGCGTCCCAACTTGACGGGTGAGCTACCTAACCACGCCTCGTTTCAGCAGAGCTTCTTCAAAAGATGGAAGCGCTTTCACGACAACTCCAAATGCAGTCAGCTGCGATTCCGAAACTTTCAATATGTCTCAATATCTCTTACACGTGGTGCATCGCTTAGTCGGGACTGCAGCAAAGACGGCTGTTATTACCGACTGAAGAATCGGTTCTGTTTGGATTCAACATGCAGCCTTTTTGGCTCACCGGTGGTGGTGGGATTGAAATCTAGGAATACGTGACCATCAGGAGTATTCCTTGTGCTGGACTCAGCATATTGACTAGACCTTTCTGTAATGGTGCTTTTTGTAATGCTGATGTTGAATGTTTGTTTGCTGCTAACAGGGCTCTTTTTTGTAGCAGGAACTCCTTTGCATATTAGGTGACACACCCCTAATGTAGGCAATCCTCCAAGAGCTTACAGAGCTCTTCTTACTGGGGCTACTTAAGCTCTTGGAGGATTGGCTACATTAGGGGTGTGTCGCCTAATATGCAAAGGAGTCCCTGCTACAAAAAGAGCCCTGCTGCTACATTAGGTAAACCAGGGTTATTTATGGGCAGGAACGCACAGGAACGGAGTTCCGGCTGGCTCCCAAGTTGGCCACGCCCAGCATGATTAGCATAATAGGCCACACCCAACATCAGAAACTCATTAGGATTGGCTACATTAGGGGGTGTGTGGCCTAACATGCAAAGGAGTTCCTGCTCCAAAAACAGCCCTGGGTTTTGACAATAAACAAGGTAAACAGAATAAGAAGCAAAAGATGGGTGAGGCTGGATGACCACACTTCTGGCAACTTGGGGGTGTGGCCTAATATGCTAATGAGCTGTGCTGTCAGGGGAGTGGCCTAATATGCTAATATGTTTCTGTTGATGGGTGTGGTCTATTATGCTAACGAGTTCCTGCTGGGCTCTTTCTACAAAAAGAGCCCTGATGGTAAGCCATAATCATTTATATTGGTAGATTTTTTGGATGCATATGAAATTTATAAAAAATACAAGAATGGCACTTTATTAATTCATTATTTATTTATAAATTCATTGCAAATTTATTAAGGTGTTATCCACGGTTATTGTCATTGTTGGAGGGGGGTTATGTTCTATACCATGCTCTCACTTTGGATTGGATCAGGGGATGTGAGAAAACTCCACATTCCGTGGAGGGAGTAGTGGTATACGTGCCACTTGTGTTTGTTGGTGCATCTACATGGGTTTCAAGATTATAGACATTCCTTGGTTACGGAAGTCCCCCGTTTCACTGATGGTCAGAAATAAAGATGGCTCTTTTGTTTTAATTGGCTGTTATTTGAGAAATGGAACCCATGATGAATTACGGCACATTTGCCTTGCTATGCTTTGTTGAGCTAATTAGAGATGATGCACGATGTGAAATTAAGAGGAGGAGAAATGAGAAAATATGGAGGAGATTCCTCTTACTTAGCAGCAAGAATCAGGTTTCGTTTCAGTTTTGTCTGGGTTTCCCTCTGACTACAGTTGCCCACATCGATCATGAAGAGGAAGTTAAAAACTTAAAAACTCAATGCCTATGAATGAATAGGGGGGGAATGCAAAATCATAAAAAACTGAGTCCTTTGCACATGGCATTAAACATGTTGGAAGCAATGTTCATACTGGGGGAACAGGCACAAGGGGTTCTGTCCCTGATCTACAAGCAATCACTGGCTTAGGAGTACACAGTCTAGGCACATATAAAGTGTACACACATAACCTTCCTCTCTTGTGATCTGGAATGTGAAGCCAGTTTGGTGTAGTGGTTAAATGCGCGGACTCTAATCTGGGAGAACTGGGTTTGATTCCTGTTGCGTAGTGGGTTTGACACATTAAGAATTCAGGAAACAGCGTGATAATCAGCACATGGTTTACTGGTACACAACAGAACAGAGAATACTGGCCACTGGCCAACTATATACAGTCACCGTGGACCACCCCTAGTTCCCATTGGTGGGTTTGAATTTCCTGCCAAGGTTCCTATTGGTGCCCTGTTGGGGGTTTCAGGATCCTAGTCCCTATTGTCTCTTGAGCTCCAAGCTCTGGTAAATGTCACTGTCGCCTGGTGGCAGTCAGCAGACATAACGATTCCCCACTCCTCTTCCACATGCGGCTGCTGGTGTGACCTTGGGTCAGTCACAAGTTCTCTCAGAGCTGTTCTCTCAGCACTTCACTGAGAGCTCTCTCAGCCCCACCTACCTCACAGGCAATGTTCCCTCTAAGCTAAGTTAGTGTGTGCTGGCTCACAGTTTTTTAGCCCCTGGCTCACAAATTTTTGTCTTAGCTCGGGAAGGGTGGCTCCAGAGCAAATTGATTGATGCAGAGGCCAAATCGCTCGCTCACAACTTTAAGGCCAGGAGCTCACAAAGTAGATATTTTTTGCTCACAAGACTCCACAGCTTAGAGGGAACATTGCTCACAGGGTGTCTGTTATGGAGTCTTGTGAGCAAAAATTCTACTTTCTGTGCAGCTGGCATTAAAGGTGTGAGCTACTGACTTGGCTACTGCATAAATTAGTTTGCTCTGGAGCCGTTCTACCTGAGCTAAGACAAAAATGTGTGAGCTGGAGGCTAAAAACCTGTGAGCTAGCTCACACTAACTCAGCTTAGAGGGAACACTGGTGGTAGGGGAGGGGGAGGGAAAGGAGATTGTAAGCCTCTCTGAGACTCCAAATGAAGGGTAAGGTATAAATCCAATCTCTTCTTCTTCTCTTTGGTATCAGTGCCTCCAGTCACAGGAGTGCAGCCAAACCTGGATTTATGAGCAGTTTGGGCCTCAAAGAGTAGCCCTGTTGACCTGCCCACACATTGATTCACTGCATGATGAAAGAGAAGAGGTAAGACTTCACTGGCCCTGCCCCAGCCCTATAGCTAGACAATTTTGGATGGGAGGGGCACCGGAGACATGACGTCACTTCTGACATCACAAAAATAATGAAATAAAAACAGAAGAGTCAGAGAAGAGCCAGCTCCCTGGCATGGCCCACCCTCTGAAGCTGCCATTTTCTCCAGGATACCCAATCTCTGTAGTCTTGAGATCATTTGTATTTCTAGGGCCCCCTTTACTCCATGTGTATGGAGAATCCCTAACTTCAGCAAGGTAAATGTGGGTGGGTTGCTCTGTTGTGTACCCTGAAGACCCTACACACATCGGGAGTATCAGACTTCATGAGAGAGAATCTGATAATTGTGGGTTGTGCCTCAATCAATCGATCAACCAACCAACCAACCAGCCAACCAATCAACCAACCAACCTACCAACCAACCAACCAACCAACCAACCAACCAACCAACCAGCCAACCAACCAACTAACCAAACAAACAAACCGACCAACCAACCAACCAACCAACCAACCGATCTTTATTCCAGTCATGGACCAGCAGAATAGAACATACATAAGCAGATTGAGTTTTTGTTTTATCTGTTAATCTGTTCATTTAACTACTTGCTTGCTTCATTTATAGTCCAGCTTTCTCTCTGGGGTTCCAGGCAGATTACAAGATCAGAAAACAATGCAATAAAAAAAAAGCGTGACACATAACATAAAAATGAAAAAAGCAAAAAAATGAATTACGAACTGCAGTAGAAACAAGATAACACATAACAATATATGGTGCATGTTATGTATTGAGCCTGTTCTGTACTTGCAAAAGGACTTAGCTTGGGGATGCATAACAATAGCTTGCTAGGATCCTAGAATGGACCAGTAGGGTCACAGGGATCCTAAAGTAAACCAACTGGGAAACAATGTAGTGTAAATAGCCTATAGTTGGGAGTGGGGTGTGGGGGCGGTGAACGTGTCTGAACCCAGTATGTTTCAGTGCAATAAACTACAACACTATTCCATCTATAAATAGTTTGTTAGTTTATTCATACTGTCAACGACCAGCACAAATCATGATGCACAATGCACGGTATGTCGGAATTATAAATTGATCAATAATAAACCAATAAATAAATAGATGGGTTATGCAAAATTATTCAAAATAGATAATTACAGATTAAAATGAATATTGTTAAAAATTCTTTGCGAATTTTACGGGCAGCTGCGAAAAACACCTTGCATAAGAAGCTGTAGTCTGCAAACCAACGCCCATAAGAAGCTTCCTTAAAAGCTCAGAGTCGGAGATTCCCGGGAACCTTCTGCTCAGAGGGAGAATAAACTGAATGCATATTTCCTGATAGAACCAGCAGGATAATATATTTCTTACCAGACTTAGTTAAGCAGTCATTGAAGACCATCCCAATACTTTGTTCTTTTACTTGTTCTTTCCCGCATGTATCTGCTTCTCTGGGACAGCATTATACTTGCTGTCATTGCAGGAGAGAACAACATAATCCACTCCCTGGAACAGAACAGGCACTTGCCGATTTGATATTTTCGACCACTCTGTTTGCAGAAAGAAAACCCTGCCTCTTGTGTGAATTGCCCAATGTAGATATAAATGTCACCGTTCATTTTGAGACTTGGAGGACTGGCTGGAAGCAACTTTGGGCAGAGGGCTAGAGACATCTGCTAGACTCTGCCTTCTCGATGCAGAACTCAGGAGAGCACTTAACCCATGTCTATCTGGGGGAGCCCTTAAGCACATGTAAATGCTTTCCTGAGTAAGACGGTTTCCGAGAATGTAGGCCATAAGGGCTTACTTCACATCCACTCACACTAAATCAAAGAGACACCGATATAGACCTTGTCCAAATGAAATATTACGTTGGGACTTTTTGCCCTCAGTAGACCTCCGTGCCCTGGTGGAACCTGGTTGTTGCCAGCAATAGATTAACCACAGTCTAATTTACTCCAGAGCAGCTACTTAATTGAGCCCATATTGTCTTCCACTCTGAAGATGCGTAGGGTTAGAAGAAGAGAAGGATCTAATGTCAAGAAGGTTTAGGGCTGACCACTCCTCATCCCAAAAACCTTCTGCCCACATCTCCAGAAATCACCGTGTCAACATTCAGTACTTATGGTTGCCAGTTTCTGGGAAGACCTAATGTACTGAGGTAGATTTGAGGTCCACTCAGATGGAGCCCACTATGAAACTCAGAAGAGGTTACCTAAATTCTGTAATGGGTACTGTCTGAATGTGGAATAGTTTCCCCATCAAGCCATGATGTAGTTAGACTGCTAAGGGGCTCCATTTTGGAATTCCCACAAAGCTAGGATAGCTTTTAGATCTTTCGGTCCAGGGCTCTTTTTGTAGCAGGAACTCCAGAGCTCTTCTTACTGGGGCTACTGTAAGCTCTTGGAAGATTGGCTACATTCGGGGTGGGTGTCGCCTAATATGCAAAGGAATTCCTGCTACAAAAAGAGCCCTGTTTTAGGTCACAGGCTAAACCAGGCCGGCCCATCTTGTCAGTTCTCAGACGCAATGGCAGATTAACCCTTAAGCAGACCAAGCATGTGCTTAGGGCACCAGGGCAAAAGGGGGCACCACAACGTTGGGAAAAGGATGAAAAGAAAGAAAAAAGAATGAAGATTTGTAAAAAAAAAAAATGACAAAACTAGTGCAAATTGATCATAGTGCACCCTAGGGGTTATCTTCTATTTTTTTGTTGGTGAGGTGCAGTGTGGAAAGGAGGGGGGGCACCAAGACTGGTCAATGCTTAGGGCACCAGCGAGCCTTAATCCGCCCCTGCTCGGACACTAAGCAGGGTCAGCCCTGCTTAGTACTAGGATGGGAGACGGTCAAGGAAGTCCAGGGTTGCTACGCAGAGACAAACAATGACAAACCCCCTCCGTTAGACTCTTGCCTTGATACCATATGAGGTCGACTGAAGTTGGCTGTGACTTGACAGAACTTTTTACCATCACTAAAGTTCTGCTAATGGAAGTGGAGGTGTAAGTTCTGCCCTCATAAGTCCCCAGACCCCAGTTTGAAGAAGAAGAAGAGATTGGATTTCTATCCCGCCCTTCACTGCCCAAAGGTGTCTCAGAGCGGCTGACAAACTCCTTTCCCTTCCCCTCTCCACAACAGACACCCTGTGAGGTAGGTGGGGTTGAGAGAACTTCTAACAGAAACTGTCCTTGAGAGAACAGCTGTGCCAGAGCTTGTGACTGGCCCAGGGTCACATCAGCAGGTGCAAGTGGAGGAGTGGGGAATCAAACCTGGTTCTCCCAGATAAGAGTCCGCGCACTTAACCACTACACCAAACTGGCTCTCAATTTGCCCCTCTTGCCATTCATAAGGGTCCTTTGTCTCCCCAGGAGCACCATTTGGGAGAGATGGGCTGAGTTCAGACTGGCCATTTGAAGCGGGAGCCAGGCATGGCAAAAAAAAGCCCCGGAACAAACTGTTCTGGGTTTTTCCGGTCACACTGCGCCGACTGATGTGGGAGCATACCAGGGAGGAGGCGCGCGGGAGCATTCAGACTGCTGGCCCAGAGGCGCGGCTGTAAAAGGCTTTTTCCTGGCAAATCGGCTATGAGTGTATGAGCGCATGAGCGCATATGTGCTCATGCGCTGATACACACATACACACATAGCCAATTTGGATCCTGTTGCGTTGGCACCACATTGAGCAGTAGAGCGGAGCACAGCCAATCAATACTCCCTCTAAGCTGTGAGGTCCTGTGAGCAAAAATCCTACTTCGGGAGTTAATGGCATTAAAGTTGTGAGTGAGCGATTGGGCTGCTGCATAAATTCGTTTGCTCTGGAGCCATCCTACCTGAGCTAAGACAAAAATGTGTGAGCTGGAGGCTAAAAAACTGTAAGCTAGCTCACACTAACTCAGCTTAGAGGGAACACTGCAGCCAGTCATCATCACCGCTGCCTTATGCACAATGCGGGTTGCACCCACCTTTTCGGCTGAGCGTTCACACTTCCAGGAAGTGGAATGCAGCAGGATAAAGGCACTCTGCAGGATTTGCTACCACTTTCAACAGGTATCTTTTAAACTCGGGAGTGAAGCGGAACAGCACAGGTTGCCTACGGGTGGGGAACGCCAGGCAGATGTGCCTATGTGAACATCCCCTTCAATCCACTTGGGAAACGTGGCTGAAATGTGGCTGTAGCGGGGGAAATTTCCAGTCTGAACTCAGCCATGCATAGGCTTCTAAGGGACGGGGGAGGCGGAAACGGGTTTCACTGGCACAGTGTCTTCCGCTAGCGGAAAACTTTGTCTGAATCCAACCCATTGCTAGCGATGAATAGGAGAGAGCTGAATACTTACATGGTAAAATGGGGGTCAAGAAGTCAACGTTATATATCTAATGCAACTTGGAGTATTTTATTTATGAATGGACTATGCTTCTCATTAAGTATTAGAGAAAACTGCTTTACAATATTTGTTCAATGGTATTTATCCCAATGGAAAATTCATAAGATCTATCATGCACGCAATGGAAGCTGGGACTTCTGTCATAACGCTCGAGGCCAGAGGTGATTCTGAATTTCTCATCCTTTCCATTTTGACCCCAATGTCCCCATTTCAATTCCGAGTCTCTCTTCTTCAAACAGAACCCGCGACTCTTTATTTTTGTGCCGTTTTCTGCAAGACATCCACACCATTTCCCTCTGAAATGATTGCCTTTTTTCAACATGATTTGCGTTCCATAAATCAGCATTATGCATTGTGCACATATTATGCATGTCAGTGAAGTGCACTGTGCATATAAATAGTGCATGCACTGAGTATCAGAACTGCACAACATTTGTACACGACGCAAACCGTTCTGCAAAAGCACTGGGAAAGAGCAAAGAACCACCACAAGTTGATTAAAAAAAATTGAACAAACATTAAAAAAATAAATCAAATTGGGGGCATTTGCTTCACCTTACTAAAGGCTCTGAGACACAGCTGCAGATTTCGTCTTGGCATCTCTGCAGGCGCTTTCACACCCGCTAAATACCAATGTAGTTTGCAACTGGTTTTTACTATGCGAAATGACAAAATCCGCTTGCAAACAGTTGCTGAAGTGGATTGAAAGTGGATTATTTAGCATGTGTGAAAACACCAGTGTGGTAGTATATTGGCCGAGGACAGACTGGCAATTTGCCCCGGGATGGGACCCGGGCTGGCAACGACTCAATATCGGATTAAATGGAATGTTCACACAGACACATCTGCCTGGCGTCCCCCACCCGGAGCTTACCGGAGCCCTCGCGCTTCAGTGCCGGATTAAAAAAACACCTGATAAAAGCCTTCGCAAATCCAAAAGCCTGCGTTCGTTGCGCGTTTCTCCACTTCCGGGGAGTCTGAACGCACAGGCGAAAAGCCGGGAGCAACCCACGTTGGGCACGAGGCAGCAGCACTGTGATTGGCTGTGCTCCGCGCCACTGCCCAATGTGGTGCCGGCATTGCAGGGCAAAAAAAAAAAACGGCAAAATGCGCTTATGCACACATACACCCATACACCCACAGCCGAATTAATGGGGAAACGACGAATATAGCACACCTCCGGCGCGGCAGTCTGAATGCTCCCGCGCGCCTCCGTCCCGTATCTTCCGGCAGCGGCCCTCGCTGTGTGGACGGGAAAACTCGGTATAGTTTAATCCAGGGGTTTTTTTTGCCGCGACTGGCTACCGGGGCAAATTGCCGGTCTGTCCTCGGCCATTGATTAGGGTACCAGACTAGGATCTCGGAGGCCCAGATTCAATTCTCTGCTCTATGGAAGTTTGCTGGATGACCTTGTGCCAGTCACTATGTCTCGGCCTAGCCTACTTCACAGGATAAGACGGAAAAGGGAGGAATCGTGCACCTTGGACTCCTTGGGAAGGGTGGGATAAAGAAATATGCTAAATAAATAATCAATCAATGGGCCTGTTAATTTTTCACTTACATTACACCCCCTAGAAAAACTTAATTAAGTGGTCCACTTGTTCCTAGTTCATGAACTACCTGTGTGGAATGCCAAGTATCTTGCTCAGAACCTTCTAAGAAGGATGGGCATTGAAAGTTTGGGAGACAACCATGTATTTGACCATGGTCAAGATTTTACAAATGGCTGGAAGATTACAAGAAATAAACAATGTTGATATATCAATGGATTGGAAGAAAATATAATGCTAAATATTTACATAACATGTATGGTGGTAAAGAAAGATTTATACAAGTAGACAATGTATGAGGTAACATACTACACAAAAGTTGTAAATGGAACCCCCAGATTTTTAAAATATATTTTGTTTGTTTTTGTTTGTCTGTGATATCATCTATCTATCACAGACAAACAAAAAAACAATAATAAAATCAACAACCTCCTGAAGAACTATGTTTGCATTCCAGAATGCTTGAAGACCATTCATTCAACTGAGTAATAGAATATGAACTAGAAACTAAAAATTTGCAATGGTCTAACTTGTAATGCTCAGCTCTTGAGAGAGTGGTCATGTTAATTTGTTGAATCTTGTGTATGTGTGTAATAAAAAAAGCAAATTCCACAGTTCAAAACTAACCAACCCCAGCAGTTCATAACAGAGAACAGTAGGCTGGGCTTTGAATGGTCATGTATTTATTAACTGGGATAAGTCCTGCGTTCTCCACAAGTTCGTGGTGGGTTAAATAATCCATACAAACCACCATAAAATACTCTTAGGAAGACAAAACTTTTAAAGAGATGTGCAAAAACCCCTCTGAGAAATCTCCTAATCTGGTCCCAGTATTTCTGTTCTGCCTGAGAAGAAATTTGCAATTCATTTTGAGTGTCACGACAGGTGCAGCTTTGATGGCAATTATTTAAAAACAACATAAGGGGAAAGCCACAGAATAAAACCAGTTTCCCTAATTTTTTTAATGAATTTTTGCCTGCCCAACTCTTACACAGAAACATAAGAAGGTTCCTGTGGAATCAGACCAGTATCCCATCTGGTTCCACATCCTGATTCAGACAGTGGCCAACCAGCCGTCCTAGAGGGACAACAGACAAGGTAAAGAGGCCAAGACCTTCTCCTGATCATCTTTCCTAATACCGTATTCAAAGGTTTCCCGGAACTCTTGAATATAACAGGTTTATTTTAAGCTTTAATACCCAAATATCCATTTCTGCTTCATACTAAGGCTGCAATCACACACATGAAATAGTCCACTTTCAATCCACTTTCCAACTGGATTTTACTGTATGAACTGGCAAGATCATAAGAACATAACAGAAGCCAATGTTGGATCAGGCCCATGGCCCAATCCAGTCCAACATTCTGTGTCACACAGTGGCGAAAAATACCAGGTGCCATCAGGAGGTCCACCAGGGTGGCCAGGACACTAGAAGCCCTTCCACCATTGCCTCCCCCAAGCACCAGGAATACAGAGCATCCCTTGCCCCAAACTGAGAGTTCCTATCTATACCTTGTAAGTCATCTCCAGCAGGACATTTGAAGAGGTGCAGACTCTAATCTGGGAGAACCGAATTTGATTCCCCACTCCCCCACATGCAGCTGCTGGTGTGACCTTGGGTCAGTCACAGGTTCTCTCAGAGCTGTTCTCTCAGGAGCAGTCCTCGAGAGAGAGCTCTCTCAGTCCCACCTACTTCACAGGGTATTTGTTGTAGGGAGGGGAAGGGAAAGGAGATTGTAGCCACTCTGAGACTCCTTTGGGTAGTGAAGGGTGGGGTATAAATCCAACCTCCTCCTCCTCCTCCTCCTCCTCATTTTAGGGCTGCCAGACCTCCCACTATGGTGAAAGGCCTTGTACCAGCAGCCCTGCTGACCTGATGCCACTCCAAGGCTGCGGTCACACGGTCCTTTTGATCGGGTTTCACCGCTGTTCCCTCTCGCATTTAAGTTTGCTGATCAGACAGGCAAATCCATCTCCCACGCCGAAGCGGGCTCACTCCTGCAATGCTTCCAGGTTTTCCTGCCCCTGAGAAGATCAAGTATTTTCCTGGCACTTGCACTTTGAATGCTCAATTTCACCCACCTGGACAGCCAACTTTTGCAATGATTGCAATTAGGGCCATCTGACCACTCTGTGTGTTGTTTTTTTAAAAAACCTTCCGGCTTTGAGTGCTTGAGTAAACAAGCGCTCATCCTGCTTGGAGAAAAGTCCTGCCCGCTATCCCCTGGCATGGAGGCGGTGTTGAAGGTTTCTGGGGGAGGAAGCTGGGGGGGCGGGCTGTCAGGTGAGCGGGCTTTGGCATCCACCCCAGGAGTCCCCGAAGCTGCAGCGTTAGGAGGAAGGGAGCCCCTGGTGCCAGGGAGCGTGCCCAGCTAGCCAGCAGCATCGGGCAGAAAGGAGGACTCTTTCAACGGTGCCTTTTTCTTTTCTTTTCATCAGGCCAGTGGCTGGAAAGTTGCTGGGGGTGGGTGGGCAGGCGGGGAAGGCGAGCTTGCCGTTCAGGGAGGGATGTGTGACCATTCCAACTCGGAAAAAAATATTCTGGTTTTAATTACATCCAGAACAAAGTGCAATTGCCTTGCCATGTGACCACACCCCAAATGGCAGAAGGAGGGGGAAAGGAAAACACAAAAAGAACACACCTACACCAGCTGTATTGCTGTATCACTTTCGGGGGGGGGAGAAAGTTCTAGGAATTGTCAGAAATTCCAGCAATTTCTAGAGATACCCTCTGTCACTTCTGGGAGAAATGTAGCCAACGTCATGCCCCCTGATGTCCCCGCTCCAACCTCTCACTGTTTGCTAGTCCTGGCCCGGATAAGAACATGTATGTGTGAAATATGGCCAGTTGTTCTGTCCTGTATTATACTGGACTGTTTGAATACATGAAAAATAGCCCAGCAAACAGGTACAAACTGCTTGGGAAAAGCCAAACAACTTGCTGAAAAATCAGCTCTCTGCTTGTGCTGCTTGTGATGAGCAGAATGTGAACTACACCAGTGAATGCTCTGTCATCCCTAATCTTAATATTTCTGTCAACCTTGTGTATTATTTGATCAGAAAGGTGGAGTACAGATTTCCTGATGTCAATGAAATTATAAAGCAGCTTGCCAAGGTGCTCGAAGGATTTAGGATGCAAAATTAGGACTGTTGCCAAACCACTCAATATCCTTCATACCTTCTTGGAAACCAGTGGAACTATTTCCATTGAGATTCCCTAGGACTACAGCCATAGTCAATTAATGGTATGACTTTTAAATAGTTAATTAATTTGATTAAGGCCACAGTCCTAGATACATTTATCTGGGAGTAAGCTCCAGTGAATTAGTAGGACTTCTTCCTGAGTAAGCATGCATCAGATTGGAGATTAAATCCACTTATATTTGCCTATCAAATACTCTTCTGGAAGAGGGGCATGCCCTTTCTTTCAAGACAATGAAATACAGGAACTCTCTTCGAAGAGATAGAATCATAGGATCATAGAGCTGGAAGGGACCTCCAGGATAATCTAGTCCCACAATGCAGGAAATTCACAAATACCTCCCACCCCCAGTGACCCCTGTTACACATCCAGAAGGGGGGGGGACAGCCTCTAGGATCCTCAGCCAACTGGCCTGGAGAAAAATTGCTTCCTGACCCCAAAGTAGCAATCAGCATTTCCCTGGGCACGTAAGAAAGGGCCACAAGAAATAAGCCCTGAAGCAACCCTTCCTGCTCTCTCTTCTTGTGATCTGCCTAAGTTCACAGAATCAGCATTGCTGTCAGATGGCCATCTAGCCTCTGCTTAAAAGCCACCAAAGAAGGAGAGCCCACCACCTCCCGAGGAAGCCTGTTCCACTGAGGAACCGTTCTAACTGCCAGGGAGCTCCTCCTAATGTTTAGCTGAAAACTCTTCGGATTTAATTTCAACCCGCTGGTTCTGGTCCGACCTTCTGAGGCAACAAAAAAACAGCTCCGTACCATCACAGGTAGTCCCGTTACCGTCTAAAAGAAGGGGAAATCCATTTGGTAAGATGGCTTTGCAAATAATAGTATTAAAGGAGCACTTTTTAAATCAACCAAAAACATCCCCCCCCCAATAGATTAGGTTAAGCAATGCATTAAGTAACTATTGCAGTCTTACTTAAAAAAAAAAACCAACTACTTCTAGAGTACAAGAGAACACCCTCCTTACAGCTGTGAGGTATGTTAATAACAGTTGCGTTGGAGAGCTTTAGATAAAACGCTTGCTGTGAGATTTTTGACATTCTTCTCTTCTTCATCTCCTCCCCCCCCTTTTTTCTTCTCCTGCTGGCTCAGTTGAGAATATGATATATTTCGCTGAAACCAACATGCCGATTTTCAAATTTGTAACAAACCGCCATTTAATAAGTCTGCCTTGACACGCTGTCTTTAATCCCCAAGATTGCTCTGTTTAGAAGCTTCTGAAAGGCGATTGCTGTCCTTGAGAGGGAAAAGGGAGAGAGGGAGGGAGGGGGGAACCTCGAGCTTCAATTGAGAAGACAAGGCTGTTTTCACAGTTTGACTGAAATACATTAAGCGGGTACAAGAGGATCTCCCGTAATTGCCAGCAGATCGGGGAATCTCACTTCGGAACCTGGCAAGGTGGCATTTAATTGTTGAAATATGGCTTGCCAACAGACAACAGGGTTTTTTGCAGCCTCAGGCCTATGCTGTATGGTGGCAGACAGTGGCTTATAAATGAATTTTAGCTTGAAGACGAGGAGGAGGAGGAGAGGAGAAGGAGGAGGAGGAGGAGGAGGAGGAGGAGGAGGAGGAGGAGGAGGAGGAGGAGGAGAAGAAGAAGAAGAAGAAGAAGAAGAAGAAGAAGAAGAAGAAGAAGAAGAAGAAGAAGAAGAAGAAGAAGAAGAAGAAGAAGAAGAAGAAGAAGAAGAGGAGGAGGAGGAGGAGGAGGAGGAGGAGGAGGAGGAGGAGGAGGAGGAGGAGGAGGAGGGTTGGATTTATACCCCACCCTTCACTACCCAAAGGAGTCTCAGAGAGGCTTACAAACTCCTTTCCCTTCCCCTCCCCACAACAGACCCCCTGTGAGGTGGGGGGGCTGAGAGAGCTCTGACAGAAACTGCTCTTTTTTCAAGAACGGCTGTGCCAGAGCTTGTGACTGACCCAAGGTCACATCAGCAGCTGCAAGTGGAGGAGTGGGGGAATCAAACCCGGTTCTCCCAGATTAGAGTCCGCGCACTTAACCACTACACCAAACTGGCTCTACACCAAGGGGGGGGGAGAGAAGGGCAGAACTACACAAAAAGAGCTGAGAAAAGAATCACCCTTGCAAGGTAGTCAACTTTGTGAAGAGCCCTGGGCTCCTCTAGCAGCCCAAATACTGCGCCCATAGCCAGGATTTTCTTTAAAAAAATTGGGGGGCCTTTAAATATGTCAGGGGGCACCCCCCACATACACCACCACCCCAAGTGAGCAGTCTCACCCCCACCCTTCCCTGCAAACAGCCAGGTGCATGCTCTCTCTCTCTTTAAAAATAGTTGCACCAAATTAAGAACATAAGAACGTAAGAGAAGCCAATGTTGGATCAGGCCAATGGCCCATCCAGTCCAACACTCTGTCACACAGCGGCCAAAATATACCAGGTGCCATCAGGAGGTCCAGCAGTGGGGCCAGGACACTAGAAGCCCTCCCACTGTTGCCCCCCCACAAGCACCAAGAATAGAGTGCATCACTTGCCCCAGACTGAGAGTTCCTATCTATACCCTGTGGCTAATAGCCACTGATGGACCTCTGCTCGATATGCTTATCTAATTCCTTCTCGAAGCCATCCATGCTTGTAGCCGCCACCACCTCCTGTGGCTGTGAACTCAGTGAATTCAATGCAGGACCAGCCTAAAGCATCTCTGACAAATATTCATCCAGCCTCTTCTTAAAAGCTGTCAGTGAAGGGGAGCTCACCACCTCCCTAGGCAGCTGATTCCACCTTTGAACCACCCTGACCGTGAAAAAGTTTTTCCTAATATCCAGCCAATACCTTTCTGCATGTAATTTGAACCCGTTGCTTCGGGTCCTCTCCTCTGCTGCCAACTGGAACAGAGCAGCTTACAATCCCTTTCCCTCCCCACAACAGACACCCTGTGAGAGGTAGGTGGGGCTGAGAGAGCTCTCTGGAGAACTGCCCTTGAGAGAACAGCTCTGAAAGAATTTACGACTGGCCCAAGGTCACACCAGCAGCTGCATGTGGAGGAGCGGGGAATCATCCCCAGTTCTCCCAGATTAGAGCCCGCGCTATTAAACCGCTACACCAAACTGACTCCCAGGAAAGAACTGAGATATCTGAACAGCCACCCAAGCATTTCATCACCCTATTCCCCGGGGACGGGCCCTAAGAACTCCCCCTGCCATGCCTCAGGATTTAAAATTGCTCAAGACTTTGAGGGAATCCAAAAGAGAGTACAGGTGTAAGGATGGTCAACAGTTGCCGGTCCGAGAAATGTGTGTTAGTCCAGAGTAAAAACCGACATTCATCCCTTCTGCAGCATGACGAAAGTCTGTGCTCAGCAATCTCCTTATTCATCGCCTTTTTCCATTGTCTATAATCTCCGTCCATCCCTGGGCATCGCTGAACACGAGCGATTCTCAAGGCATTCTGAATCAGCGTCTCCGAGTGCTTCCGACGGGTCCCTTGGCAGCTGGCTTTGTCCTCTGTGACTCATCCGTGTTCTTCATGGTAGATTTGTGAAGTTACTCTTTTATCCGGCGTCTCCATTCGAGTACAGCCTGGACGGACTTAGAATGCATTCTGTCTGTGCAGAGAAAAGGTGTTCCTTCTTAATGGCTTTTGCTGTGTATACGGGACAGGAATCCCTTCCAATAGCAATCTTAATTGTGCCAGTGAAGGTCGGAGGGCCTTCCTTTTGTGTGTTTATTTCTTCCCTTGCAGAAAAAAACAACAACTTCCTGGAGGGTATTTAGATATGGGCCAGCGAATGGGGTTATTGGGGAGAAGGGGAGGAGTCTAAGACCACATCCATTTCTCATCTCTCCTCAGCTCATAACTATTTGCATGTCTAGCAACCAACACAGTCCTGGCCACGGTGGGGCTATTAGGAGCTTCGCCCCCTTCCTTAAAAGGCCAGGCCCAAAAGATTTCCTTCTGAAAAAAAATTATCAATTTTTAACATTTTTTAAAAAATAAATTAAAAGGGGGGGGGTGTTTTCGCATTTTGTTTATGTCTTGGATGGCTGTTGTGGGGGCTGTTTGTGCTGCATTGAATTTAATGTATCATTATGTAGGGCTCTTTTTGTAGCAGGAACTCATTTGCATATTAGGTGACACACCCCTAATGTAGCCAATCCTCTAAGAGCTCACAGTAGCCCCTGTAAGAAGAGCTCTGTAAGCTCTTGGAGGATTGGCTACATTAGGGGTGTGTGGCCTAATATGCAAAGGAGTTCCTGCTACAAAAAAGAGTCCTGATCATTAGTATTATTGTCTTTATTATGATTTAAAAGTACCGTTTGTTTAGAGGCAGAAAAATAATGGCAGCCCCACCAGAAAATATATATATATATTGCCCCATAGCCACAAAATCCTGGCTACAGGCCTGCTAGTTATTTATTACATTTTTAGCCTGCAGAGTACATGAATTTCTCCCAATAAAGAAGCACAGGTTTCGATCTACTCAATTTATGTGGATAGGGTGGGAATTTTTTGATAACATGCTGTTTCTGCTGAATCGCTGTCCTGCCTCCCATGCTGTTCTGCAGGTCCTCTGTACCCCAGGAATAGAATTTTGGGCAGAAACTGAGGCTGTAGTTGGGGGAGCAAGTCGAGAAAAGTTGTGTTTCATGCGCAGAAACCACTTCTATTCTGTCCTCACGTCAGCCCTGTGAGGTAGGCTAAGCTGAGTGCATACGACTGTCCTGAGATCACCCAGCGAGCTTCTGCGGCAGAGTCAGAATTCGAACCTAAATGTCCCATATTTTAGTCCGAGACTCCAACCACTATACCATGCTGCCTCTCCTGGAGAGGCAAGATTCGAACCAGGACCTTCGGGATCCATGGCTCAGTTTAGGCACTGCACGAACACCTTTCTTGAGAGAACCTAAAAAAGATAACTTCTGTGTTTTCAAATCGCAACATGGGAGAGCTCTTTGGCTTCGCAGCGAATACGGTGCAGAGAATCTCAACGCAGTGCAAAGAATCTCAAAGCACGGAAAGTTAAAGGGGGGGGGCGGTACTCACAATACGACGCAATCTTAAAAATAGTAAATTATCTTGTATCTAAGTGACAGCAATATGTGTTTGTGATTGAGCCAACTGCTGTGCCAGCAAAGCTTAATGTGAGGTTTAGATTACTTTAATAGCTTTTGTAAATAAGGCAGTTTTCACTTGCATTTTTTATTTCGTTTGGGAAGGAGAGGAAGTTAAGGCAACGAAACCCGCGTACCCCCATCCGCTCTGAGATGTGGCATCAATGTGTGCGTTTGTGTGTGTGTATGTGGTCTAAAGCCTACCCGAAGCTGCAGGCTCCATTGAAATGGCTGGCATCTTTTCAAACGAGCCAATTCGACTCTGAGAAATGCATTTCTTTCGAAGGACACACAAAAACCCATAAGTTTGCTCCCTTTGAGGAGTTTGATAGAATAAACCTAGATAGGAGCAGGAAGCACCGTAAATGTCTGAAGCTGCCATCCACTGGGTTGGCTACCACATAATGGGCGAAACAGCCCTTTTCTCAGAGACAAAATGTGGTCCTCTCCTGCACGTGTGAACCATGTGTCAGATAACTGCCATACTTCTGCATTACATTATTGCTTACTTGTACGCATGCGCCTAGCTCTGCTTTGCTTCGCTGCAGTTACCGTGGGAGACTCCTCCACCAGACGTAGCTATCTCTGTAACCTTGAAGAAAGGGAGGGCTTGCGTCCCCCAGCTGGTGGGAATAAATCAGCCTCTGCAGGGAGGGGGAAGTCTCCCGTTCAAGTAGTCGCATCCCACCGGGAGGATTCCCGCGCGCACGCTAGCACCTTATTTGCTAGGCTAGTTGAAGCATCATAGTATATGCATGGCCTCTTTGCATTAGCCGACATTCCTGACAATGTCCCTGTTTACCTGGCAACAGACTGGCATTCCAATAAGGCATAACCTTTGAATGAAGTGTGTGTGGACCTGCTTGCTGTTGACCCTAACACCATGTCCCTATCTATTGAGCCCTGTGGCTCAGTAGCAGACCCTCTGCTTTGTGCACAAAAGGCCCCAGGTTCAGTCCCCAGCATCTCCAGTAGCAAGGACCGAGCAGTACATGAAGTAATATGAAGGCAGCTTCATGTGTGTTTATCATGCGTGTTCAGGGTCTGTGGCTCTCCTATCTTCCCATAACTCTGAGAAACTATGATTTGGTGGTGAAATTTCTATGTTGTGCCATTAAGAGGAGAGGAATGTTTCAACTCCAACGATGAAGGTTGTCCTTTTATCCCTTGATGATGTATGTTTTGTTGTGATGTCAGTCAAGGCAGTTGGTGATGAGTTGTGAGGCCCCAGTTAGAAAGAGACCGTGGTTCAGTGGCAGAACATCTGTTTCGTATGCAGAAGGTCCCAGGTTCAGTCCCTGGCATCTGCAGTTAAAAGGATTGTGTTGCAGAGATGTTAGGCCTAGGCCAGGGGCCCGAAAGATCCACTGCTGATCAGAACAGACAAGACGGACCTTGATGGAGGCAGGTTCTGAGTTGGCAGCTTCACGTGTCCACGTGTTCAAAAGGCAAAACCCTGAAGTCCATCTTCATGCCCAGAACACTATTCTGAGGGGGGGCGGGGAGTTGCAAATCTTGGCCGAGGACAGACTGGCAATTTGCCCCGGGAAGGGCCCCAGGCCGACAACGATTCAATACCAGAGTAAATGGAACATTCACACAGGGACATCTGCCTGGCGTCCCCCACCCGTAGCCTACAGGTGCTCTTGCGCTTCACTGCCAGATTAAAAAAACACCTGATAAAAGCCGTCGCAAATCCGAAAGCCCGCGTTCGTCACGCGGTTCTCCGCTTCCGGGGAGTCTGAACACGCAGGCGAAAAGCCGGGAGCAACCCACGTTGGGCACGAGGCAGCAGCGGTGCAATTGGCTGCACTCCGCTCCACTGCCCAATGCAGTGCCGGCATTGCAGGGCAAAAAAAAAAAATCGGCAAAATGCGCTTATGCGCATGAGCGCTCATGCACACATACACCCATACACCCACAGCCGAATTAATGGGGAAATGGCGAATATAGCATGCCTCTGGCATGGCAGTCTGAACGCTCCCGTGCGCCTCCGTCCCATATCTTCCAGCAGCGGCCCCCGCTGTGTGGATGGGAAAACCCGGTATAGTTTAATCCGGGGGTTTTTTGCTACGACTGGCTACCGGGCAAACTGCCAGTCTGTCCTCGGCCCTTGTTTCTGCTCGGAGGCCAAATTGACTTTTGGAAGCCTGCCTTCTCAAGAAAGGATGTCCCTCCAAGGAAACTAGCTCACAAGGATAGATCCAGTTGGTCAGCCATGTCGGTCTGAAGCAGTACAACAAATTTAGAGTCCAATGGCACCTTTAAGACCCACAAAGCACCCGAAAGCTCTTGGCTTGAATAAACCTTTGTTGGTCTTAAAGGCGCCATTGGACTCTAAATTTGCTGTACAGCTCACGAGGAGTTAACGGGCACCACCACACTGTAAGTGCTTTGGCTCATTCGCATATCAAAACATGGAAAGCTGCTTGGGTCTTTGACACCCCCTTCCCGCCCCGCCCCCCCCCTTGCAAAGGCAGGCAATTGCGTGACTTTTGACCTGCACTTATCGTATGAGGGTGTTGGGGCTGTCGCACCCACCTCACAGCCTGGTGAGGGAAGTCACCTTTTCTAAGCGTTTATGACAGTTCAAGGCTCAGGCTGCCTGTCTTTGTCAAGACTGGAATGATGCAGGTCAACTGACCCAGGTTAATGAGGGGAGGGATACAAGGGGAGGGATACATGGATGGGTGAGAAGGGCAGACTGGGGAGCTGGGAAGAATGTACACCTGTATGGGACAAAAGTCACCTTGGAAGACCTTGCCACCTCAAGGAATGTTAGGAAAAGCCAGAAATAAACATGCCGATTTTTTAAATTAAGTCTGCATTGGGCAGTCTTAGGGTTTCCAGTTCCAGGTTGGGAAATTCCTGGATATATGGGGGTATAAGAACATAAGAACAAAAGAGAAGCCAATGTTGGATCAGGCCAATGGCCCTTCCAATCCAACACTCTGTCACACAGTGGCCAGAAATACTAGGTGCCACCAGGAGGTCCAGCAGTGGGGCCAAGACACTAGAAGCCCTCCCACTGTTTCCCCCTCCCAAGGACCAAGAATATAGAGCATCATTTGCCCCAGCCTGAGAGTTCCTATCTATACCATGTTGCTAATAGCCACTGATGGACTTCTGCTCCATATGCTTATCTAATTCCCTCTTGAAGCCGTCCATACTTGTAGCTGCCACCACCTCCTGTGGTAGTGAATGCCATGTGTTAAGCACTCTTTGGGTGAAGAAGTACTTCCTTTTATCCGTTCTAACCCAACCACTCAGCAATTTCATGGAGTGCCCACGAGTTCTTGTATTGTGAGAAACAGAGAAAAGTACTTCTTTCTCTACCTTCTCTATCCCATGCATAATCTTATAAACCTCAATCATGTCACCCCCTCAACCGTCGTTTCTCTAAGCTAAAGAGCCCCAAGCACTTTAACCTTCCTTCATAGGGAAAGTGTTCCAACCCTTTGATCATTCCAGTTGCCCTTCTCTGCACTTTTTCCAATGCCAAACTGTGCATGCACATGAACAGGAAACTGACAGCAGTGCCGCCCCCCCCGGAACGGCACATACGCACAAACAAGAAACCGAAAGTTGCGCCACTTGTGTGACTGCATCGTACCACTTCTTTGCCACATTTCCATGGTAGCCCCAAACGTTTAAGATGAAGACAACAAGGTGATAATAATTATTGCACGGCATTGTGTGTGTAGTATAGCCAGGAAATCCTAAGGTTGTCTGGCAGCCTGAAGTTCTAGCTCTGTTAGCATTATGCATCGCCGTGTGATCGGCAGCTAACAGCCAAAGTGCAGCAACTTGGCGGACTGTGTGATCAGGCTACCGTGCTTTATTTTGCTTCAGGACAAACAGCCACGCCTCCCCCCCGTGTTATCTGGCCCGTGAGACCGGGGCCTTAATCTTCCTTTGAGTGCTGCTGATGAAACATACAGGGCTATTGGACAAACAGCAACAAAATGACACTGGGACATTGAAAGACCATATAGAAACTTTAGGCAAGAAACTTTATTGTCAGAGGAGGGAAGTCAGTACTGGGTGCCTTGACTCTGGCCTCAACCAGAATCTCGTCTATCCAGAAAAATTTAGGTGTTTTTTTTAAGATGTTTTCTCAGCAGCAGCAAGCTTCAGATCTGACTTGAGGCAAGAGAAAACATGTGAGCCCAGCAACTGTTCGACAGAGATTCGAAATGTAAACATGCTGTAGACCGTAAAGCGGTCATAAATTCCTCCACCACAGATAGTTCCTCTCAAAGCCTGCCTCACGATGCAACGTGAAACATGTCAAACGGAATGTACACAGCCAAGGCAACACATGTTTTGTGGCTGTCAGTGCTGGGAAGCGAGATCTCTTCCGGCTGGCTGAAATAACATATGTACAGAAGCCGATTCAGCTGGTCTGAGATAATTCGGAGTCATAATTCCATATACCATCGCACTGACATATATCGTAACGAGGAGTGTCGAGGGAGGCCTGGGGTTGTACGTTATCGGGGAGGTTGATTTGGGGAGCAGGCTACGGTTGCCAGCCCTCAGGTCCGGGAGGGGTTTCCCCCACTTCTGGGGACTTCAATCGGCCCCAACTGAGCTGGTGGATGGGGAACCCGCAGCCCCCTGAGAGCGACCACCCTCCCGGCTACTCCTTCCCCTCCCCTCCTGCCTGATTTAAAAGGACTTCAGCTGATCTGCAGTGTGCATCCACGGCCTTTGGCAATGTGTTGTACATCGGGTGTGGACATTAGAATCACCCTGGAACAGGCTGAGCCACGTGTGGTAAGCCTTTACTAGGGTTCCTAGCTCCACCCCAGCGGATGCTGGGAGATTTAGGGGGAAGTGCCTGGGGAGAGTGGATTTTCCGGAGGATAGGACATCACTTCCGCTCTAGGAATTTCTCCTGACCTCTGTGACAAAGACCATAGAGACTAGGGGAAATTCCTGGAGCTTGATCATCAATGACATTTTTTCCCCTCCGGCTCTTCAAAATATCAAAAGTGGAGGATTGAGAGAGGGGTTAGAGGACAGGCCACTGCAAGTGTACATATTGCAAGCTTACCCCTATACCTGTTGTTATCACCCCTGTGGCCTGGGTCCCACCTGAGTGGACCTCAGTCAGTCAGTCGGGTTTTATTCGGTGCATAACCAGCACAATTCAGTTAAAACCATTTAAAATCTCTAGGGTTCATTCATTTCTATTTGATTCCAATCCTCCGCTCTCTCTAATTCGTGCCAGGTTTCTGGCAATAGCTTATAGGATCCGTAAAGATCAAGTAAAGAACTGAAGCAGACAAAATAGGGAGCGCGTTGGATGAATTTCATTTTATTTGTTTATAATGTAATTTATAGGTATTTATTATATGTAGTGCAACCAAAGGGTCTCAAATAAGACTGATATGAGCGCAGATTGGTTTATAAATGTTTTACAAATGAACCCTAGAGCTGAGTAGACCTTAACGTGCTGTTAGGACCACAGGGGCTTCTTGGCTGAATAATTGTATTAAATTCTTTTTTTAATTTTATTCATTTAGACACATTAATCCATGAAATTGCCTTATACTGAATCAGACCCTTGGTCCATCAAAGTCAGTATTGTCTACTCAGACTGGCAGCTGCGCTCCAAGGTCTCAGGTTCGAGGTCTTCCACATCACCTGTTGACAGATCTTTTAACTGGAGGTGCTGGGGATTGAACCTGGGACCTTCTGCAGGCCAAGCAGATGCTCTTCCACTGAGCCACAGCCCTTTTCATGGCCCCAGGGGAGACCCAAAATGGCTTGCTTACATCATTCTTCTCTTCCATTTTATCCTCATGACCAATGTTCCCTCTAAGGTGAGTTAATGTGAGCCAGCTCACAGTTTTTTAGCCTCCGGGTCACACATTTTTGTCTTAGCTCAGGAAGGAGGGCTCCAGAGCAAACTAATTTATGCAGTAGCCAAGTTGCTCGCTCACAGCTTTAATGCCAGTAGCTCACCAAGTAGGATTTTTGCTCACAAGACTCCACAGCTTAGAGGGAACATTGCTCATGACACGAATGGAGATTCGGACATCTTAACCACTCCCCCACCCTGGCTCTCAATTCATTCCCGGTTGGCAGTGGCTTTCCGAGGCAGCAGCCCTCTGGGAAATTTCCCAGCAACTTAAAGAACTTTCCCTCCCTTGCTGTGTATGGGGATAAATAAAGGTGTTCCCAAAAGCAAAAGGAAGTGACTGTTTCCATCTGTGAAATGCTGGAAGGTACACGGCGTATCAATTCTGATCTGTGAACTCCTGTTGAGTTTCCCCCCACACACACTCCTCTCTTTGCCAGCGGGCTTCTGAAAAGGTTGATCTGCGGGTAGCTTTTGCATAAACCACGACACACTCAAGCGTCCCTCCAGGGCCTCTCTAGCGCTAAGAGCCCCACCCTCTCTAGCGCTAAGAGCCTTTGCAAAGAGGTCACGACTGGGTACATGGGCTCTCCATGTAAATGTAGTAGAGGAAACACAATTGTCATAAATTTCCCCCACAGCGGATGACGCCTCACACTCGTAAACACTGTAAAATAATGAAGAAAAACACGTCAGGATGCCAGAGGCGATGGCTTTGGTATCTTCAGTGTCGTCAGCTGCTGAGCATCCCCATCTCTGAGAGCACCAAGGGTCCCTCAGGCCTACCTTCATCCGCATTTGATCTGTTGAGCTGCGCTCCTTCTCACAGTGAGGAACGAGAGCAAGGATGGGAGGATTAAGAACATAAGAACATAAGAGAAGCCAATGTTGAATCAGGCCAATGGCCCATCCAGTCCACACAGCGGCCAAAATATACCAGGTGCCATCAGGAGGTCCAGCAGTGGGGCCAGGACACCAGAAGCCCTCCCACTGCTGCCCCCTCCAGCACCAAGAATAGAGTGCATCACCTGCCCCAGACTGAGAGCTCCCATCTATACCCTGTGGCTAATAGCCACTGATGGACCTCTGCTCCATTTGTTTATCTAATTCCCTCTTGAAACTGTCCATGCTTGTAGCTGCCACCACCTCCTGTGGCAGTGAATTCCATATGTTAATCATATAGAATTGATGCAACTGGTGTTTGAGAGCTGAGAGTCCACGCCAGCCTCCAGGAGGGGCCTGAAGATCCACCAGTATTACGGCTCATCGCCAGACTACAGAGATCAGTTCCCCTGGAGAAAACGGATGCTTTGGAGGGTGGACTCTATGGCATGGTACCCCACTGGGGTCCCTGACCTCCCCAGGCTCCATCCCCAAATCTCCAGGAGTTTCTCAACCTGGATCTGGCAACCCTATATAGGGTTGCCAGCCTCTAGGTGGGGCCTGGAGATCCCCCGCTTTTACAACTGATCTCCAGCTGACAGAGATCAGCTCCCCTGGAGAAAATGGCTGCTTTGAAGGGTGGACTCCGTGGCCTCGTGCCATGCTGAGGTCTCTCCCCTCCCCAAACCCCATCCATTCCAGGATCCACCCTCAAAGTCTCCAGGTATTTTCCAGCCCAGACCTGGCAACCATAACCCTATCCTTCCCCCCACACACACACAGCTGGGGGATTGACCTGACAACCCTATCCATCTACTATTCTGTCGGCGTACTTTCCAGGACCATGATGCAAATCCAAGCAAGTCCGAGAGCACAGGCATATGTGGTCCACCACGTTGAGACCTGTGATCGTTTGCAGTGGTGCAGGAGGCAGATGCACTTTACAGACACGCATACCCTCCATGCACTGTGAGCAATGGTCCCTCCAAGCTGTGGAGTCTTGTGAGGAAACATTCTACTTTGTGAGCTGTTGGCATTAAAGTTGTGGGCGAGTGACTTGGCTACTGCATAAATTAGTTTGCTCTGGAGCCATCCGTCCTGAGCTGAGACAAAAACCTGTGAGCCAGAGGCTAAAAAACTCCTTCAGCTAGTGAAGTGCAAGGTATAAATCCAATCTCCTCCTCCTCCTCCTTAACTATACTTCTTCTTCTTCTTCTTCTTCTTCTTCTTCTTCTTCTTCTTCTTCTTCTTCTTCTTCTTCTTCTTCTTCTTCTTCTTCTTCTTCTTCTTCTTCTTCTTATGGACAGGCCACATTCAGAAATGGGATACAAATCTTTGCCTCCTGTTGGAGCAGGAATGGGGAGACATGGATTCAACTCTCTACACAGCCATGAATCCCACACGCACACACAACCTCACCTACCTTACAGGATTGTTGTGAGGAGGGAAGAGCCACGTATGAGGTCTTTGGAATATGTGGTCAAAGGGGTCTAGCCCCGGCATTTGTATTGGCTCTTTAAATACCATCTGCCCATTTTTACAGAACATATTTCTGACTTTAATAAACGTCAGGTCTGATATTTTTTTAATATTTCCGGGTACTTCTGACAGTAGTAGATTAGTAAAACATAGGACCCGGTCACATGAGCATGATACTGCGCTGCTGAAGGGAGGCAAATTAGAGCCGGAGCAAAAAGATGCACGGTAGCGCGATCAGACGAGTCCCCAAGATGCCACGCAGATGCCGATAGCTGGTGATCACACGGCGATGTTGAAGCACATCAAAGGGCTTCGTTTTTGCATTCTTGCGCATGCGCAATCTTACATTTCTTCGCATACTGTGGAGGCTTAGAAAAAACACATCCGGTGCAATGGGATGCATGCACATGCCAGATGCGCTGGATTAACTCCACTTCTGCAATCCGACGTTCACCTGTGACCCGCGTTTTTCGGTTGCTACTACCCTTTTGCTTTTTAAATCCGCTTCTTCGGGCTGACGGTACAGGTTGGTGACGGGCGCGCTACGCTTCCCAGATGTTGCCGTATGATCGCGCCCATTTGATGTGCCCTCAACCTGTCCGTTTCGCGGGGCAAATCCTCCCGTGTGAGCGGGGCCAAACTCTCCTTGCCAAGTAAACGAATTAACTCATATCAGGCCGGGTTGCCAATCCACAAGTGTGGCCTGGAGATCTGGAATTACAGCTGCTCTCCAGAAGAAAGAGACCAGTTCCCCTGAAGAAAATGGCTGCTTTGGAGGGTGGGCTTTGTGACATTATGCCCTTCCGAGGTCCCTCCCCTGGTCAAACCCCGCCTTCCTCAAGCTCCACCTCTAAATCTCCAGGAACATCCCAGTCTGGAGTTGGCAACCCTAGACCACCCTTCAGTACCCCAAGCAACTGCAAACCCAGGAGTCTGATTGTTTGGATATTCATTTGCCAGCAAGTTATTCAGAGTTCTCCAGAATTGATTGCCAGCACTAGTGAATCTTGGGTTGCAGCGGGCAACATCTCGGGTACAGATCCATTCCGTCAGACAGGGAACGCGTTTGTTTTGACTTACCCACAGGCAGCCCAGGTGAGATAGGCAGGAAGTACGGTTCAGTGGAAACCGGGGTGGGGAAGGAGAGATAAGCATGACATGAAGACAGGAGGCATGAGGAAACGTATTCCAGGGGGGCGTGTGCAGGCGCATTCCTCAGGCTGAAGTTACATCGTCATGCCAGGCAAAAACAGCCTTGTGCCTTTTTTGTGGAAAGATAATACTTGGGGAAAGGGTCATCACTGGCTCCCATGCAGAAGGCACCACACCAGTGTGATCAAGCCCCAAGAGGTTTAGGAGATCCTCGCCCAGTTTCATGGAAGTCTTGTGGGGATGGAAAGTGCCGTTAAGTCCCAACTGACTTATGGGGACCCTGTGGGATTTTTGACGCAAGAGATGTTCAAAGCTGGTTTGCCACTCCCTCCCTCTGTATCATAACTCTAATCTTCCTTGGTGGTCTTCCATTCAACTTCTAACCAGGGCTGACCCAGCTCAGCTTCTGAGATCTGATGAGATAGAAGAAGAAGAAGAAGAAGAAGAAGAAGAAGAAGAAGAAGAAGAAGAAGAAGAAGAAGAAGAAGAAGAAGAAGAAGAAGAAGAAGAAGAAGAAGAAGAAGAAGAAGAAGAAGAAGAAGAAGAGGAGGAGGAGGAGGAGGAGGAGGAGGAGGAGGAGGAGGAGGAGGAGGAGGAGGAGGAGGAGGAGATTGGATTTATACCCCGCGCTTCATTCAGAGTCTCAGAGTGACTCACAAACTCCTTTCCCTTCCCCTCCCCACAACAGACACCCTGTGAGGTAGGTGAGGCTGAGAGAGCTCTGACAGAAACTGCTCTTTTTCAAGAACAGTGGTGCCAGAACTATGACTTGCCCAAGGTCATCCAGCAGCTGTGATTGGAGGAGTGGGGAATCAAACCCAGTTCTCCCAGATTCCAGTCCACGCACTTAACCAATACACCAAACTGGCTAGCCTAGCCATCCGGGTCAGGGCCACAAATGCTTAGGACTGTTAATAATGAACACATGATGCTTCCTCTGCTTTCTTTTGAGTCAGACCAGGGGTCTATCAGGTTCTGTATTGTCTTCTGTGACCAGAAGTGGTTCCCCGGAACCTTAAGAATCTTTCCCATCACCTGATCTTTCTAACTGGTGATACTTGGGATTGAACCTGGGACCTTCAGCAGGGTGAACACGTGATCTTCCACTGAGCCTTAGCCTTCCCTGTCATCCATACCAAAAAGGTTTGGTAGCTCCCAGGTGGGGACTGGAGTTCTCTGTTTTTTAAGTTTTTGTGCTCTTCTCCTACCCTGATGGCCATTTTCTGGTTATTTGTTTAGAGCTGTTCTCTCACGAGCAGTCCTCGAAAGAGGTCTCTCAGCCCCACCTACCTCACAGGATGTCTATCGTGAGGAGGGAAAGGGAAAGGAGATTGTAAGCTGTTCTGAGACTCCTTTGGGTAGTGAAGGGTGGGGTATAAATCCAGTCTCCTCCTCCTCCTTTTTGGCTGTTTAGTGTTGTTTTATGTTGATTTTATGCCCTATATTTTTAATGGCTTATTTTTCTGTTGGGAGTTTTATGCTGGTTGTTTTTATGATTTTGGAGTATTGTTTTGTTTTTTTTGTTTTTACATTGTGAAGTGCTTCAAGTGAGTGTCTAAGAGGGGTAGCATGTACATTTTCTTAATTCATGGTTCATAAGTATTAGGGTCGCCCCAAGGCAGACAATTCTGTTACTGTCTCAGTATACAGTTAGGCCTTCCATGCAGTCATATTACATCCGCAGCTCTATGCCTTCATTTCTTGTCATCTCAGAGGAGTATTTTTTTTAATTGCAAAATTTGTTTCTTTCATGGTTATATATAAAGAAGCTCCCCCCCCCCATACACACAGAATAGTTTCATGCCTTTGGATATAGGGTTGCCTGGTCCAGGTTGGAAAATTCCTGGAGATTTCAGGGGTGGATTTTGGGGCGGGTGAAGTTTGGGGAGGGAAGAGGCCTCAGTGGGTATAATGCCATAGAGTCTACTTTCCAAAGTGACCATTTTCTTCAGGAGAACTGATCTCCGTCACCTGCTGATCACTTGCAATTCCAGGAGTGTTCTAGAGTTCACACTAGCTACATAGCTGAAACAGCTTTGTTAAAGAAACCCCAAAAATCCCACAGTGACTCATTTCATAAAGCACAAGAAAAACTGGTTTGAGGCTGCAGGCAGAGGTCGAAAGGGGGCGGGACATTTTGGCAAGGGCGAGCGAGCCAAGATTCACAGGAAGGTTGCAATGCTACATTTCAGTGGCCCCAAAGGGATGCCAGAACTCTGACCACTTTATTTCTAATCAGGGCTTTTTTTGTAGAAAAAGCCCAGCAGGAACTCATTAGCATAATAGGCCACACCCAACAGCAGAAACTCATTAGCATATTAGGCCACACCCTGTGTTACCAGAAGTGCGGTCATCCAGCCACACCCACCTTTTGCTTCTTATCCTGTTTACCTTGTTTGTTAGCCAAACCCAGGGCTTTTTCTAGCAGGAACTCCTTTGCATGTTAGGCCACACACCCCTAATGTAGCCAGTCCTAATGAGTTTCTACTGTTGGGTGTGGCCTGTCATGCTAATGAGTTCCTGCTGGGTGTGGTCAACTCAGGAGCCAGCCGGAACTCCGTTCCTGTGCGTTCCTGCCCAAAAATAGCCCTGTTTTAACAATGTATTGGCACAGGTTTCCCCACCCTCCCATTGTAAGCAAGTTGATTTGTCCCTTCACCTTCCATAGATAGTATCTAGGCCAGAGTTGTCAAACTCATTTGTTACGAGGGCTGGGTCTGACATAAATATCGGTTTGTTTTGCCGGGCCATGTGTGCCTTAATACCTATTGCCATGTACTGGAGATAGAAACTGTAAGCTAGTAAGCTCCGAGCTGGTGTATCCTCACTGCAAGGCGTCATGGGCTAGGAGTGGGGTGCAAAGGAAAACCCAAACAGGTGGACTGGAAAGCCAGCAATGCAACACTGGGCAGATGCTCCCATGATGCTCAACTGCTGCAGATGAGGTTGTTCTGTCATGCTGAAGCCACAATTGGAGTGGCTCCGCCCACACACCCCAGTACTCCCTTCCCTTGCCAATTTGGTGTAGTGGTTAAGTGCGTGGACTCTAATCTGGGAGAACCGGGTTTGATTCCCACGCCTCCATTTGCACCTGCTGGAGGACCTTGGGCAAACCATAATTCTGGCACAGCTGTTCTTGAAAAAGAGCAGTTTCTGTCAGAGCTCCCTCAGCCCCACCTACCTCACAGGGTGTCTGTTGTGGGGAGGGGAAGGGAAAGGAGATTGTAAACCTCCCTGAGACTCCCTTGGGTAGTGAAGGGCGGGGTATAAATCCAATCTCTTCTTCTTCTGCTTCTTCTTGTACCAGTTGCTTGAGGGCCACATAAGAGCCATGGATGGGCTGGTTCTGGCCCTCGGGCCTTATATTTGACACCCCTGATCTAGACCAATTTAAAATAAATAAGTAATAATAATAATTGACCATACATCTTATGACCCATTAAGTTGAACTCAGCCCACCGTGCATGGAGATCTTCTAGGGATTTGCATAGAGTCACCAACTTCCAGGGGGCTGGGAGATCAGTTCCCCTGGAGGAAGTGGCTGCTTAAGGTGGACTCTATGGCATTATACCTCACTGAATTCCTCCCTCCCCAAACCCCACCCTCCTCAGGCTCCACCCTCAAAATTTCCAGATACTTCCCAACCCAGAGCTGGCAAACCAACATGGGTTCTTCTCATAGCATTAAACCGCGGTTTGTCATTGTTTCAGAACCAAGTCCTTACAGCATATAAGCAGTTAATTGGTATACATGTTCCTGTCTGAGGGGAAAAAAACATGCATAAGGTCGGAAATATGTAGTGATAGGGGCAGGGAATGGGAATCCCTCCCTGTGTTCACCAGTAGCTAGCTGGTCTGAGTCTACAATACGTGTCGGCGTTTGAGGTTGCTCTTGAATGTGAGATGAAGGTGTTTTTAGTGCTCAGTTACCTTTCCTTATTTTGTCCACATCCCACAAATCTGAGGAATAGTCAAAGCCCCAAGTGTTGAATGTTGGTTTTATGTTTTGGTACTATGGTTGCCAACGCCAGGTTGGGAAATCCCTGGAGATTTGGGGGTGGAGCCTGAGGAGGGGAGGGTTTGGGGAACAAGAAGAAGAAGAAGAAGAGATTGGATTTATACCCCGCCCTTCACTACCCAAAGGAGTATCAGAGCAGCTTACAAACTCCTTTCCCTTCCCTTCCCCACAACAGACACCCTGTGAGGTAGGCGGGGCTGAGAGAGCTCTGACAGAAACTGCTCTTTCTCAAGAACAGCTCTTATCAGAACTACAGCTTGCTCAAGGTCATCCAGCCAGGTGCAAGTGGAGGAGTGGGGAATCAAACCCGGTTCTCCCAGATTAGAGTCCGCACTCTTAACCACTACACCAAACTGGCTCTCAAGGGAGGGGGGAAGGGAGGGGCCTCAGCAGACTAGAATGCCATAGAGTCCACCCTCCAAAGCAGCCTTACCTTACAAGATGAACTGATCTCTGTCATTTTCAGATAAGTTGTGATTCTGGGGGTTGGCAAACCTAAATTTGGACTGGGCGTGGCCTTTCTTGGACTGCATATTCCTGGGCAGAACACCTTCCCAGTCCTAAAGTGACTCACCCAAGCAACACGCTGACTTCTCTGGGCTGGGAACAATTCGACAAAGTCCTATTATGTACAGGTGTTTTGCCTCGCTTTCACCGCACATGTCCATTTCTTATTCATTCTTCATTGATCCCCCACCCCACCCCTCAGCGCTCAGTTCACTTTCCAGATGTTGTTTCCCCGGGTTTTCTGAAAGTGCCTTTGTGCCGATTTCCCCCTTGTTTCTCTTCCAAGCCGAAGGTGATTCAAAAGCATACAGGTCCCCTAAGATTCTCCCTCTTGCCCCTTTGCCGCCCACATCGAGGTCGTTCTGTCCATTCTGTACCTTCCGCCATCCATCAGCGTGTCCCTCATTGTTTTACATTGTAATCTTTTTTACAAGCGACATGAGTCTAGCGATTTGAGACTATCGCTACTCTCAGATCGCTGTGTGGGGGGGAGAAGTGACTCCTGGCTGGGCTGCCCTCTCCTGCCGTCCAGTTTAAACCAGGTGGCAGGAGAAGGCAGTGCAGAGCTGCGCCTGCATGGAGCCATCAGCTCCCCACAAACACAGCTACAACCAAAAAACACATTAAAAAAAACTGTATTTTTTGGTTGTAGCTGCAGGATAAATTCACTGGAGAAAAAGGAACAATTCATACGGGTAGGCACAGAATCCGAAGTCAAGCTTAAAGGCTTGACTGCTCGGATTCCCTGCCGTAAGCTATGCGTGCGTAAGAGGCCAAAGCAAAGAGCCCGCCACTTCCCTCGCAAGCATATATTTTTCACGGCTGCCTCTTTCCCGCTCGCACCTCTTTTAAGCCATGACCGTGATCTTCTACTTCAAAGCACGGAATTACTGACTCTTGTGGGGGTTCGGAAAGAAACTTTCATTTATTTATTTTTTTGCTCGGCGTGTGTCTTGAAAAGGGAAAGCAGTTTGGGCAGTGGCCCAAGGAAACTTCGCAGGACTGGAGTGCCATCAGGGAGTTCCTTGATATGAGGAAAGAGATGGGTTTTCAAAAGATCTCTGAAGGGGAAGCAGAAACCAGATGGAATTCCGGAAGAGACTACCAGTTTTGAGATACAGCAGAAGAGCGGGTGCAAGTGAGAGAGACTCAGTCGTGGCTGATGAAATTATTACAACTGAGTTAGGGTTGCCAGCTCTGGCTTGTGGAATTCCTGGAGACTGGGGGTGGGGGTGGAACCTGGGGAGGAGAAGGTTTGGGAAGGGGAGTAGAATATACTGGTTCTGATGCATGAAGTAGTGAATCAGCTCATATTTTATTCAGGAACAAGACAAACTTAGCCAGCTTGCAGGCCGGCTTATAACCCCAAGACGAACTACACCCCAACACACTCCAATACCCGCGGTAGGTTTATTTACAGTATCCGTCTTTCATAGGTCTAATCTTGGATCCTAGCCTTCCGATTGGAGCAAGCTAGGATCTAATCATCTATTGGCTGCAATCATACGGAAGGGGGAAGAGGCGGGCAGGAAGCGAGGCTGTTTGCCCCGCCTGCAATGATGCGCTTTTGCACGATCAAACTTCCCGCCGTGCATCCGCAGTTCCCCATACTACTGAGTTATCGGCAGTAGCTTTTTTCCATGCTAGTGCCACGCGCAACGACACCCCGCCAACAACTCTGGGAAGCCAGACAGATGTGTCTGTCTGATCGCGTCCCTTTAATCCACGGGGGAATCGCATGGCTGCCGTTGCTTCCGGTACGTATGATCGCACCCTATTGTTATTCATAAGAGAAGCCAATGCTGGATCAGGCCAGTGGCCCATCCAGTCCAACACTCTGTCACACAGTGCCCATAAAGACCAGGTACCAGCAGGAGGTCCACCAGGACACTAGAAGCCCTCCCACTGTTGCCCCCCCAAGAATACAGAGCATCACTTGCCACAGACTGAGAGTTCCTACCTATACCTTGTAGCTAATAGCCACTGATGGACTTCTGCTCCATATGTTTATCTGATTCCCTTTTGAAGCCATCCATGCTTGTAGCTGCCACCACCTCCTGTGGCAGTGAATTCCATGTGTTAATCGCTCTTTGGGTGAAGAAGGACTTCCTTTTATCTGTTGGCTGTTGTGGGGGTGTTTGTACTGCATTTAATTTAATTATTAATACTATAGTCTTCGTTCTTACTTAAAAGTACAACTGTTTGGAGACCGAAAAATAATGGCGGTCCCATCAGCCGCACGAGAAAAAAAATTGCCCCACAAGCCACCAGATCCCGGCGACAGGCCTGATCTATTTGTCCTATCACTTCAGACCAAAATGGCTACCCACCTGAATGCACCTGAGAGTGAAAAGGTAGCCAGGGCAGGCTGGGAGGGAAACTGTTAAAATGGTTGCCGCTTAGTTCTGCTGTCCGACACCAGTCATCTGCTCAAATCCACTGCCTCCTCCTTTAAAAAATACCCACCCGAGGGAGAGCTGAACAGGACTTTATGTCATGTCTGCTTTGGTTCTAAATATAAGCTTCATAAAGAATGAGGGGAACCACCTTACTTTGGCTAAATACATATTCTGGTATGTATATTATTTACGTAATAAGTGTCCTAATGGGTTCTTCAAAAGCCATTACGGTGTGTAAAGTAAATACCTATTTTGGAACGTGAGCTAATTCCAAAAGCACATTATTATATTTACATTACATTCCTCCAGGTCTAAAATCTTCTCCCTTGAAGTGCCAAGCCAGTGACTCACAAATGGATCCTTAATCCATAGCAAGGAAATTACCTTCTCAAACCAGACTGGCTGTCTATAAGTTTAATAAATAGATAGTTGGAAAGGGGAACAAAGACGTTTAATATCCCAATTAGATCTTTAACGGAGTGCGGTCTAGTTGGGTGGGTGTACATTGGCCATAAAGAAAGCTCTGTTTTGCTAACAGTCTCCCACATCTTGGCCCCTTTGGAAGTGTTGGAAGGAGAACAGGAAGTACAGGGGATGCAAGTAATGGGAAGTACTGGAAACTCAAGAGTCTGTGGATGGTAGGAGGTCCAGATTTCTCCCTACAGAGGGAGACCATTTTTCCCTGCTCTTTCACTGCTTCCCGGTACAGCAGTAGGAGAAGTCACATTGCAGCAGTTCCACAATGTCACTTCTGTTTGCATAGCTGGAAGTGACATCACATGTCCCTGCAATGCTCTAGCCATCTGTGATTGGCCGGCAGTATGGAGCTCCTTGATTGGCTAGGCTTGTTATACATCTCAGCAGTCTCGTCTAGTTGTTAGGATTAGAACAGTCCACTTCCTACACATCAAGTACCAAGTGTCCTAGTTTCTCCAGTTTCTAGGTAGTTACTTGAGACTCAGTCTTAAGTAGTAGAACAAATTTAGAGTCCAGAGGCACCTTTAAGACCAACAAAGGTTTATTCAAGGTATGAGCCTTTGTGTGCCAGGGCACACTTTTTCAAATACATCTTTTCCAAATACATCAGCCATTCCAATGTATTTGAAAAAGTGCCTTGCACATGAACTGCTGCCCAGTAGACACCCTTCCAAGATTCTTCCACCTCAATCACCATTGGAACTGTCAGTTTTCTTCTGCTGATGTGACCATTGATTCTTGCAGGGGGCAGAGATGCATCATAGTCTGGTGTCTCAGCTTGGACTGTCCCACCTTGATTGACTCTGCCAGGAGTTTAGACTCCTGACGGTCTCCCTCTCACCTTCCCCGAAACGCTCAAACCCCCTCACTATGTTAGAGTGCGTATCCAAGACTGATCACAGTTTTGATTAGGATGCAAAATTAGCAAAAAAAAAAAAATGTTGCTCTATTACTGTTTTTTGTTTTAAAATTTGTATTGATGATATATAAAAATTGCAAATAACAATTGCTGCAATATTATTGTCAGCAGGCAAGCTGTCTGTAGCCATGCGATGGAAATCCCCAGTCGCCCCACCGAAATCACCATGGCATGCAAGACTTTGGAATCAGTATGTGTTAGCCAGACTCACTCTTAATTTAAACCAACAGACCTCACCTGAAACTTTGGTTAAATTTAAAATGGTCTGGGTACCGATTATGAACTATCTCTCGGAAAAGAAGGAGATTCCCAAAGACCTCTACCAATGTTACGTATAACCTTTTTAGATATATATTGTATACTTTATAGTATTTGACTATTTAGGAATTTGTTTCAATATTAATAATTTCTTACACTGATAGTATTCATATTTGATGTATATAGGCCCCAGTCACACGGGCCAGAAAACAGGGGGGTGGAGGCGTGGCAGTTTGCCCTGGAGCTAAATAAGGCGCGGTAGCCCGATCATACGGGCCACCGGGTTGCCATACTCCAGCTCTGCGCCCCGATCACACTGCGCTGCTGCAGCGCAGCAAAAAGTAGCACAGTGCACATGCACCATTGGGGGGGCGGGCCGCTGTCGGTGTCTTGTGTGTGCGCATGCGCTGTTCAGCGTTGGTGCGCATCCCATGGACACTTACAACATCCGGAAACCCCGGGGACATGGGCGGGTGTCAGAAGCCGCGGGATACTGGCGCTCCCGCGATCAGACGCCAGCCTTTGCCCCGGGGTTTCCGGAAACTAGTACTTCCGACCTACTAGTTTTTTACCCCGCGTTTTCCAGGGGAAGCTGCGGGTTGGCCACGGGAGCACTACGCCTCCCAGATGTGCTCGTATGATCGAGCACGGAAAGTCCGCAGGGCTCCCGTGCCTTCAGCGGGGCAAATGCTCTGTGTGAACAGGGCCATAGTTTACCATATTTGTTTTAATGTTTAAATAAAAATATATTTTAAAAAAATTACAAATAACAAGGGGAGATGTACACATACATAAATCAAAATCCAAAGATAATTCAAGACAAAGAAATTTAAGTTAACATTAAAGGCTAGATCAAAGTTAATACAACTGGTAAAACTGGTAAGTTACGTGTATAACTATAAATTCACTATGATAATCTCAATCATTAACACTATGTCCTAGAAAATAAGATATTAGGTGTCATTATAGCTGTGAAGTGATATCTAGTTTCTCTACACTATCCTCAATGAACTAAATTTTTAAACTGTAACTATACAATGCCAAACCTTTTTACTTTAACCATATAACATAACCTTGTATTTAGTATCCATAATCGATTCCCAGTCAGATTTGTCTATCATTATTTTATCTATTATTGGATACCATTTATCTAAAGGATTAAGAAGCTCACACTCATTTTGTTCACTAGTAGTGTATAATGAAAGTTTCTCAAGCAAAAAAAGGTCCCAGACCTTGTGAATCCACTGTTCCAATGTAGGAGGATGTTTAGCTTTCCAATTTTTGGCAATGACTATTTTAGCTGCACTTATTAATATGATCAGGGCTATTTTTGGGCAGGAACGCACAGGAATGGAGTTCCGGCTGGCTCCTGAGTTGGCCACACCCAGGAGGAACTCATTAGCATAACAGGCCACACCCAACAGCAGAAACTCATTAGGATTGGCTACATTAGGGGTGTGTGGCCTAACATGCAAAGGAGTTCCTGCTACAAAAAAAAAGCCCTGGGGTTTTGACAACAAACAAGGTAAACAGAATAAGAAGCAAAAGGTGGGTGTGGCTGGATGACCACACTTCTGGCAATATGGGGGTGTGGCCTATTATGCTAATGAGCTGTGCTATCAGGGGTGTGGCCTATTATGCTAACAAGTTCCTGCTGGGCTTTTTCTACAAAAAAAGCCCTGAATATGATTATCAATTCTTTGCTTTTTGCAGGAGGACTATCCGAAGGCCATAGATTTAACAAAAGGAAAGCTGGATCTAGAGGTAAAGTATATCCCGTAAATGCTTCGATTTGCTTAATAACCTGAGTCCAAAAATGTGACGTTTTGAAATTGATACTATATAGCTTCAGTATTTATGTTATATTGTAATATTGCATTAAATTTCAATAACATTTCTTTTTTTAAAAAAAGTAGTTGTGAAGCTGCTTAGTTGAAGTAAAGGAGTGCTCAGAGGTCACTGTGACTTATGGCGTTCGACCCTACACCTGCAGAAATGAGAAGGAAAAAAAGGGGTTGGGAAGGAAATAATAACTGAATGAATAAAGAAATAGAGAAGAATGGTGGGGGGAAGCTAAAGCTGGTTAAAGTGAAAGCATTTGTCGGTAAATTGGATTAGGAGGCAGTAAGTCTTGCGCAAGCGTGTATTCAAAGCAGGGGGACCATTTCTTCCTCCAAGGATGTCCTCCTAGGATAGAGATCCGATTGAAGTGGCTTATCAGTGATTTTCTCCATCATCAGATGACCCCATGTCTTCAAAAACCAGGTGTCTATGGATGGCAGTGTTGGTGGATTCCAACGGGATGCTATTTCTATTACTGATCGATCGGGATTGCTATTTAAAAGGTTTAGCTATCATTTTCATGCACACACACGCACCCACATGCACACATATGGAAATTTATATCCCGATATACTCAGAGTTTATAGTCCATAAGCCATGCATGACTCGAACCAGATGGGATGGATGAGATCAAGGAAGAGCAGCGGAGGGGTGTGAAAGGAAATGATGCTGTAAAATCTGTCTCAAGCATCGCTCAGCTTTTTAAACTGCGTGGAACTGGGCTGCTGGACCATGAATATTTTTCATTTTCTTCTGCACAGTGCACCAAAAGAGAGAGAAAGAGACCAGAAAACATTTTAATCCATTTTTTTTCCTGTTTACTAAAAACATCAGAAGAGCCCTGCTGGCTCAGAACAGAGGTCTGTCTAGTCCAGCATTCCATCTCACGCAGTGGCCAACCAGTTCCTCTGGAGGGCCAACAACTGGGCATAGAGGCTGAGGCCTTCCCCTGAGAAGAACAAGAACCCTGCTGGCTCAGAACAGAGGTCTATCTCGTCTAGCATTCTGTCTTGCCCAGTGGCCAACCAGTCCCTCTGGAGGGCCAACAACTGGGCATAGAGGCTGAGGTCTTCCCCTGAGAAGAACAAGAACCCTGCTGGATCAGAACAGAGGTCTATCTCGTCTAGCATTCTGTCTTGCCAGTGGCCAACCAGTCCCTCTGGAGGGCCAACAACTGGGCAGAGAGGCTGAGGCCTTCCCCTGAGAAGAACAAGAACCCTGCTGGATCAGAACAGAGGTCTATCTCGTCTAGCATTCTGTCTTGCGCAGTGGCCAACCAGTCCCTCTGGAGGGCCAACAACTGGGCATAGAGGCTGAGGTCTTCCCCTGAGAAGAACAAGAACCCTGCTGGATCAGAACAGAGGTCTATCTCATCTAGCATTCTGTCTTGCCCAGTGGCCAACCAGTCCCTCTGGAGGGCCAACAACTGGGCAGAGAGGTTGAGGCCTTCCCCTGATAAGAACAAGAACCCTGCTGGATCAGAACAGAGGTCTATCTCATCTAGCATTCTGTCTTGCCCAGTGGCCAACCAGTTCCTCTGGAGGGCCAACAACTGGGCAGAGAGGCTGAGGCCTTCCCCTGATAAGAACAAGAACCCTGCTAGATCAGGTCTGACTAGTCCAGCATTCCATCTCACACAGTGGCCAACCAGCTCCTCTGGAGGACCAACAACAGGGCACAGAGGCCGAGGCCTTCCCCTGATGTTGCCTCCTGGCTCTGGGATTCAGAAGGTGGAGGTTCCCCTCAGTCACCATGGCTACTAGCCATTGACAGAGTTGTCGTCCATGAATCTATCTAATCCCCTATTAAAGCTGTTAATTCCTGTGGCCATCACGGCATCCTCTGGCAATGAGTTCCACATTTTAAACACTCTCTGTGTAAAGTAGTGTTTCCTTTCATCCGTCCTCAACCTACTGCCCATCAGCTTCATTGGGCGCCCTTGAGTTCAGTGTTTTGGGAGAGGGAGAAATTGTTCTTTTGCCAGCCCTTCTGTTTTAAAAATCTTAAAAAAAAAAAAAAAGGTAATACTATACAGTGGAAAATGATAAACAAAATTATGGATTTCCTTGCTCTTAACTGAACATATTCTTCCAACAGTCCTAGGTTGAGACATCCCCATACAGATGATTCATAGGCCAATCAATACCTCTCCGATGTGCATTTGCATTATATAGGTCATTTTAGGCAAAAGTCATTAACATTTGGAATTCTTATTCACCATTTCTGTGTTCCTTTTTTTTTTTTTAACCTTTCAGTTGAATGAATGGTAACCATTGATAAAACTCAGTGCTATGAATACCGCTCTTAACACCTGGCGATCCCAAAATAATAGTTCCTCATCCTGTTGCTTGTTTCTTCAAGCTGCAGCAAAAGCTGTAGGGTATCCCAGCTTCTCACCCACCATAGTTATTGCTAGATACCTTGGAGAGGGACTGTGTCTCAGTGGAAGAGCCTCTGCTCATACTCTTTTGGTAAATACAATTTATTATTGGATATATCACATGTTCATACAATTTAAACACACCAATACATATCCATTTTTCTTTCTCCCTCTCCCCCCCAAACAAGGCTTCCCGCACTGCCCCAACCCCATTGATATTTCTCTTATGCAATTACATATACTACTAAACATATTTTCTTTTACTAATGGTAACAATTCAAAAGTCTAATTCTCTTTCAATTGCTTCTTAATAGCTATCAAAACAAATCAAACCACGCTTAACATCCCAGTTTTTCAACAAGTATTCTTGAAAGTCTTTCCAGTCTTCGAAAAAGGTTTCATCTTCTTCGTTGTTTAACTTTCTTGTTAATTTGTCCATTTCTGCCATAAACAACATCTTTTTAATCCATTCCCATGTTTCAGGTACTTTATCTTGTTTCCAACATTGAGCAAAAGTCAGTCTAGCTGCTGTAATCAAGTACCATAATAGTGTTCTCTTGGCTACATTTATTTCTTCCATTTTAAGACCTAACAATAACATCTGTGGGTCTTTCTTAAAAGTACATTTCAAAATTTTTTGTATCTCATTGTGGATCCCTCTGCTCATACTCTTGATCCTTTCTCCATCCTGTGTCCACCATACTCCAAAGCAAACCGTATTGAACAAAGATTGAGTACGAATTGGGCACAGTGTCTCACAATCAGCAGCTGAAGGAGGGCTCCAATCTTGAGTAGTCCAGGAGCTGAAACTCCGGAGCTACTGGGGAAAGAGCCCCGGTATGTGTGCTTGCAAAGGGCTTTTCACATTCTTTTTTGAGGTATTCTCCAGTTAGCTTGGAGTCCTGGATTTCTTCCTGTTGGGGAAGGCTAGGGATGCCAGCCTCCAGGTGCAACCTGGGGATCCCCTGGAGTTACACTTCATCTCTAGACTAAAGAGATCAGTAACCCTGGAGGAAATGGAAGCTCTGGAGGGTAGACTTTATGGCCACTGTACCCCACTGAGGTCCCTGTCCTCTCCACAGTCCATCCCCGCATCTCCAGGAATTTCCCAACCTGGATCTAGCAACCCTACCTCCCCATCACCTGCCAGTGGCCAGGTGGGGCCTGCATCCCTAAGTAAGGCCAGTGCTGTTCCTAGCTTCTTTCCATGGAGATTGGTCTTCTCCTGATTCTTGACCTCAAAATCTGGGTTTGTGGACCTAGACATCTTCCAGTCATCCCAGGATGGGACTTTTCCCCATGCATATGATAGGAAGACTCCATGTGTGGTCTGAACTGAAGCCGCCTTTCCCAACCCACGATAACACTTCCCAACAAACGCTATGATTGGGAGAGGGCTGTGGCTCAGTGGTAGAACATCTGCTCTGCATGCAGAAGGTCCCAGGTTCAGTCCTCGGCACCTCCAGTTAAAAGGACTAAGCAGTAGGTGACGTGGAAGACCTCAGCCTAAGAACTTGGAGAGCCACTGGGTGTCAGATTAGACAATATTTACTGATCCCGGTGGACCAAGGGTCTGATTCAGTATCAGGCAGCATCATGTGCATTTTGGACCACGCATCTACTCCCTAATTCACGTGCCCATTCTGAGAGGCGTCTTCAAAGGCAGCTCCCCAGATCCATATTGTCATGTTGACCTTTCTGTCTCGCAGTATTTGTGCATGTTTCTGGTTGTCGCTGTTGTTGTTTGAACGATTCCCTCCCAAGAAGACTGATGACCCTTGTGGGATCCAGACACATATGTTCGTAGAAGCTTTGCAGCATGAGCCAAAAGGGGCGGGAGGAGGGGGGCGGGAGAGAGGAAAGGCCCCCAAGAAAGCAGAGGAAATTTTGTAAGACATGAACAGAACAGCGTGAGCTCTGGCAAAGGGAGGAATGTGAGCCGTAATAGGAAACACTGATTTGGCTGGAGCGAAACATCCTCGCACATGCGAGCATATGTTGCCAATGTGCTTCCTAATTAAGAACAACATCAAATCATAGGAAATCCTGCATCCTTCTCTGGATGCAGAACTTTCCTGGAATCTTTGGTGGCCCCGGATCTGTTTCTCCAGCAAAATAAAGCCCACGCAGGAGGGAGGGGAGTGGGGGGGGGCCTAATTCAAAAGTAATGTTTTGCCAGTCATTAACTGGGTTGCCATTAAGGAGATTAATGTACATTCCTCTATACATAACCAACTGTGATTTCTCTCCCTCCACACACACCCCTTTTTAAACAACCGCTCCTATTAAACCCTAATGAGCGCAGCACAATTCGAAGAATAGAGACCGTTTCAGCTGGTGGAGGTGTCTTTGGTAATGCATAAAAAGCTCACTGGATTATTATAGATCTCACTGAAGGGCAGCTGAGGGGTGGGGGGGGGGAGTTCTCTCCTCAGACCACAAAGTCTTGGCAGGCCCGGGTGTATTTGATCACAATGAAGTGATTATTTGAAAAGGAAAGACAGGCACGGATCTGCTTTTCGTCTCCGCTCCCGTCCTCCAATCAACACCCGCCTCTCGTCCAAATGCCTCTCACTCAGGCCCGATCTCCCCCGACTTTTTACCATCAGTGCTAACATGGCTTTGGAGCACTCCACGAGATTGCAGGAGGCGAGACTATCAACTCCTTGGGAAGATCAGTGCCGTGCGGCCTTTCCAGATGACTGGATGTGGTTTTCGGAGAGTGACGGCTTCCCTTTGGGGCTAAAGCGCCAAAAACGCGATCGATGTGCGTTTTGCTCATAAGTGCAGAGAAACGATGGGAGCCATGAATGGTCTACCAAAGGCTTCATCATCAGAGAGGCCACGCTAACCATGCCAGAAGTATCTGTAGCTGAAGAAGCGTGCCTTGCACACAGAAGCTTAGACCTTGGATAAAACTTGGTCAGTGCTAAAGGTGCCCCTAGACTCCACCTTTGTTAATTCCAGAAGAGCAATAAGTCAAATCTCCCTTCATTAGTGTTTCGACTCTCAAAAGCTTTTATCCCAAAACTTTTGTTGGTCTCTTAAGGTGCGACTGGACTCAAACCTTACTGTTCCTCAGCGGACCAATGTGGCTCCCCTCTGAAACATTCCAGAGTGTATCCGGCCGAGTTCAGACTGGCAGTTTGAAGCGGGAGCGAGTCGTGGCAAAAAAGCCCCAGAACAAATTGTTCCGGGTTTTCCCGGTCACACTGCACCGACTGATGCAGGAGTATACCAGGGAGGAGGCATGAGGGAGCATTCACACTGTTGGCCCAAAGGTGTGGCTGTAAGGTGCGGCTTTCTGTTTCGCTAATCTGGAGATATGCGCTTATGCACATGAGTGCTTATGCGCATGATCACACAATCAAAATCGTGGATTTTAGCGTTCACACTGTGTTGGTGCAGGATATATGTGGGATAGACATGCTTTCCGGGGGTTTGATACCACTTTTAACAGGTATCTTTTTAACTCGGGAACGAAGCATTACAAGACGGGTTGAGTACTGCTGGGGAACGCCGGACGGATGTGCCCGTGTGAACGCCCCCTTTAATCCACTTGTGAAACGTTGCTGAAACGTGCCTCTCTTGGGGCAAACTGCCATCTGAACTTGGCCTCTGTCTTATTCTGTTGCAGCAAAAGTCATCTGGAGTTTTAGGGTTAACAGGTTTCTATTCTAGCAAAATTTCTCATGCCTCAGTCTGGTGGTGAGCAAAAGATTATGTACCTAAGCACTGTCAAATCCCATGGAGGTCTCCCATCTAAGTACTTGCCAGAACCAACCCTGCTTAGCTTCTGAGATCTGACAAGATCGGGCTTGTCTGGGCTATCCAGGTCAGAGAGACCCAGTTTAACTCCTGAGATCTGATGAGGCTGGGCTATTCCATGCCACCTTCCCTCCCAGGCAATGTGTTAAACTAGAATAAAAACTTTGCCTAGGATATTCCAGAATATTTTATTCTCTAAAGTATGTCTAGGATTCAGAAGTTGTCCTTCGGATGCCAGAAGAGTACTTTTATTCTCCTTGTCATTCCAGTGTGCCTTGACCAACACCCCAAGCTATGATTTGTTTGTGATGTGCAAGAATATAGTATATTAACAATTAACCCCAAAGGACTTTACTAATCTTTTTAACAGATCTGTTTTGGACTTTTAGTAAGATGAAAAGAAGACCGCTCAACCACGGTAGAAGCCATGAACTTTATTTTTTACTAACAAAAAGTTTAACATACTAACAGGAAATTCACTCCCTTCTTTTCTTTGTCCCTCTGTATACCCTTCCCCCTTTCTCTATAAAAAGCAATAAAGTCCTCTCCTTTTTAGGAGAGTTTATATATAAAAAGAATTCCAGTGTGCCCTGACCGTGGCTTCCGCAAAAGTAAGCTACATGGACATCAGTAGGATTTCCTTCCCATTAAATGCATGTGGGATTGTAGTTGTCGGGTACCAACTGAGGACCGCACAGGCGGTCGGGTTAGCACGTGGTCCTGCGATGAAGCAAAGCTTCACATCCAGAGACAACAGCCAGCCCGGATCCTAGAAGGGACCTATCAGGTAGTCAGGATCCGAAGAATGACCTATGGGATTTGGGGATGCAGTAAATAATCCTGTCACAGGTGTGGGTGGGTGTTTGGGTGTGGTTCGCAACAGGGATTTAAGCAGGCCTCCGGTCCTGCTTCGTCGTCGTCTCAGTTTTCTGTAACCGGATAAACGATGAGCCGATTCACTACCAACGCCTCTTGAGCCCAATATATTATAGTAGTGTTTCAATCTGATACTGAGCATGTGCTTATTTAGAAGCGGAGAAGCTTTCTTGTTTCTCCTTGGGTGTGAGACCCCCCTTTTTCTTCCTTTTTTCCTACCAAAGTTCTTCCAAAACAACGAAAAACTCTCCCCCCCCGTCTTTATTTGCTTTTTTCAACTATTTCCCACCAGGAAATATACATCTTTAAAAGGATTTTTATATAGACTGTAAAGATCGCTTATTGTTACCAATATTCCCTCTAAGCTGTGGAGTCTTGTGAGCAAAAATTCTACTTTGTGAGCTGCTGGGATTAAAGTTGCGGGCAAGCGATTTGGCTACTGCATAAATTAGTTTGCTCTGGAGCCCTCCTTCCTGAGCTGAGAGTAAAACGTGTGAGCTGGTGGCTAAAAAACCTGTGAATTGGCTCACACTAACTCAGCTTAGAGGGGAGCACTGATTGTTACCTATATGCATTTTTATTTATTTATTTATTTATTCGTTTGTGTGTTTTATTGGATTTTTAGACTGCCCTCCCTTTTACTTGGGGCTCAGGGTAGCATACAGCATTTGAATACAAACACGATCACTTTTAGAATTCTTACAACAGTAAAACGACTCCAGTAACAATTTCAGATGGCATCTGAGTCAATTTGCCTTCCCCGAGGGGGAGTGAGTGGGAAAGGAGGCCAGGCTAATTTAAAAAACGTTGCCGTCCTCAACCATAGGCCTGGCGGAACATCTCTGCCTTACAAGCCCTGTGGAACTGAACTTGGTCCCGCAGGGCGCAGATGTCATTTGGCAGAGAGATCCTGGCTCTGGTCGAGGACAGCCGGATGTTTTTCGGGCCAGGGATCGCCAGAAGATTTTTCTCAGGGTGTGTACTAGGAAAGGTGGTCCCAGAGGTACATTGGTCCCAGTCATAGGGCTTTTTTTTTGTAGCAGGAACTCCTTTGCATATTAGGTGACACACCCCTAATGCAGCCAGTCCTCTAAGAGCTTACAGTAGCCCCTGCAAGAAGAGCTCTGTAAGGTCTTGGAGGATTGGCTACATTAGGGGTATATCGCCTAGCAGGGCTCTTTTTGTAGCAGGAACTCTTTTGCATATTAGGTGACACACACCCTAATGTAGCCAATCCTCCAAGACCTTACAGTAGCCCCTGTAAGAAGAGCTCTGTAAGCTCTTGGAGGATTGGCTACATTAGGGGTGTGTCACCCAATATTCAAAAGAGTTCCTGCTACAAAAAGAGCCCTGGTCCCAGACCATTTAGGACCTTGAAGGTTAATACCAGAACTTTGAACTTGAACTGGTATTCAACCTGGAGACAGGGCAGCTGGCAGAGCACTGGTGTCATTTGCACTATTAATGGAGTTCCAGTAGGAACCCATGTTGCCGCATTCTGGACCAGTTGTAACTTCCAGGTTAGTCTCAAGGGTAGCCCTTATTGCAGCGTGTCACAGTAGTCTAGCCTAGAGGTGACTGTTGCATGGAGTGCTGTAGCTAGGTCAGGGTGAGAAAGGAAAGGGACAAGTTGCTTGACTTGGCAAAGCTGGAAAAATGCCAGGGAGCCATCGGAAACATGCCCAGGCTCTTAACAGTAGGTGCCAGTGTTAGCGGCACACCACCCAAATATGTGTAGCCAATGTATAAAATGTGCATCGATATTTCTTTAAAATTAAAAATAGGAAAATGCAGACAAAGTGTTCAGAACACCACAGGAACGGGAATAGAAATGGAAACACTGACAAAAAGAAATGTATAAGGAATGAATCCTATGTATTCCTTGGAAGCAAATTTGAGAGGATGTCCTTCCAAAGACGCGTGCATAGAAATGAACAAATACGTCTCTTTACAAAGTATCGGAAGGCCAGATCTTTCTTCCTAGAACGTTACAATTCATATTTCAAGGGGGCAAAGAAAGAAAAAGAGGAGGGAGAACACAACGATCGGGGAGGGTTACATCATTTTGGTTCAGACATCTCGCTACGGTGTGGACAAGGAGATGCCTTATACTGTCAGAGCACTGATCCATCAATTTAATAATAACAATTCGGTGCTATTAAGTCACATCCAACTCATGCCAAGTCCGACCCCTCCTGGAGTTTTCAAGGCAAGAGACGAGCAGAGGTGGTTTGCCATTGCCTGCCTCTGCACAATGACCCAAGTCTTCCTTGGTGGTCACCCGGCCAAGTACTAGCCCGGGCTGACCCAGTTTAGCTGCCAAGCTCTCATGAGCTCAGGCCAGTCTGGGCTATTTGGGAGGTTTCCATCAATCTTTTGGGGCAAGTGATGCTCTGTATTCTTGGTGCTTGGTGGGGCCAACAGTGGGAGGGCTTCTAGTGTCCTGGCCCCACTGGTGGACCTCCTGATGGCACCTGGTATTTTTGGCCACTGTATGGCAGAGTGTTGGACTGGATGGGCCACTGGCCTGATCCAACGTTGGTTTCTCTTATGTTCTTATAGGAACTCTCGGTCTGGGGCAAGTGATGCTCTATATTCTTGGTGCTTGGGGGGTCAACAGTGGGAGGGCTTCTAGTGTCCCGGCCCGACTGGTGGACCTCCTGATGGCACCTGGTATTTTTGGCCACTGTGTGACAGAGTGTTGGACTAGATGGGCCGTTGGTCTGATCCAACACTGGCTTCTCTTATGTTTTTAATCTAGACCGTACATTCTTCTCCTACCCCTCTCGATGTTACTCGCACAACAACCCTGTGAGGCAGTTTAGGATGACCAAGAGGGATTGGCTCAAGGCCCTACTGTGATCTGATGCCAGAGTGGGGATCCAAACCCAGGGCTCACAGATCCTAGCCAAAAACTGCCTCGGCACGCCATCGGCAGGACACTACTGTTCTGACTGGTCGCAGCTCTCCGAAGTTTCAGACTGAGGGTCTTCCCTGAACCTTCTTCATGAGACCCTTTATCTGGAGATGCCAGGAATTGAACCTACTCTCTGTATATGTATCTGCGCCCAGGGCCGGTTCACTCACTAGGCGAACTAGGTGTTCGCCTAGGGTGGCCCAGCCCTGGGGGCGCCAAATTGAGAAAAACACTGAGAAAAATCTTCCTCTTCCTCTCTCTTCCGGGGGGGGGTGCCAGAAGGTAGCCTCACCTAGTGTGCAAAAAACCCTGGAGCTGGCCCTGTCTGCGCCTTTACCATGATAAACAGGAAAGGAAAAATCAGTTGAAACTGCTGGTAATAGTATATTAGAATACTGAATGTAATGCAAGGAAAATTGGAATGTTTTGCTGATAGTACACTGCACCCACCTCAAAGAAGAAGAAAAAAATGCTGTTACGTGCCCTCCACGCCTGAGTGGAGATGAAAGTAGAGTCTCAATTTACTACCCACAATTAGAAAAGATACCTTTCCACTTCTATCTCCTATTATGACATATTTCTTTCTTTACTATTTCCCCCCTTGATGAAATCAAAACAACTGCTGACCTTATAGCCTTAGCTTGTTATTTGGTTTTGTCTTATAGCCTCTGTCCATACGTTTGAACCTTACCTACCATTCCAATGTATTTGAACGAGTGCGCCATGCACACGAAAGCTCATACCTTGAATAAACCTTTGTTGGCCTTAAAGGTGCCCCGGGACCCTAAATTTGGTAAAATCTACATCGATGTTGACCGAATCGTCTTTGCCTGCATGTTGCATGAGTCAGGATTATGCATACCCAAAGCTGCACATGGAACATCCCGGTCATGCAATGCTTCATGCTCTGCACATAGAAGAAGAAGAGGAGATTGGATTTATCCCCCGCCCTTCATTACCCAAAGGTGTCTCAGAGCGGCTTACAAACTCCTTTCCCTTCCCCTCCCCACAACAGACACCCTGTGAGGTAGAAGAAGAGAAGAGATTGGATTTATACCCCGCCCTTCACTACCCAAAGGCGTCTCAGAGCGGCTTACAAACTCCTTTCCCTTCCCCTCCCCACAACAGACACCCTGTGAGGTAGAAGAAGAGAAGAGATTGGATTTATACCCCGCCCTTCACTGCCCAAAGGTGTCTCAGAGTGGCTTACAAACTCCTTTCCCTTCCCCTCCCCACAACAGACACCCTGTGAGGTAGAAGAAGAGAAGAGATTGGATTTATACCCCGCCCTTCACTACCCAAAGGTGTCTCAGAGTGGCTTACAAACTCCTTTCCCTTCCCCTCCCCACAACAGACACCCTGTGAGGTAGAAGAAGAGAAGAGATTGGATTTATACCCCGCCCTTCACTACCCAAAGGTGTCTCAGAGCGGCTTACAAACTCCTTTCCCTTCCCCTCCCCACAACAGACACCCTGTGAGGTAGAAGAAGAGAAGAGATTGGATTTATACCCCACCCTTCATTACCCAAAGGTGTCTCAGAGCGGCTGACAAACTCCTTTCCCTTCCCCTCCCCACAACAGACACCCTGTGAGGTAGGTGGGGCTGAGAGAGCTCTTGACAGAAACGGCTCTTTTTTCAGGGAACAGTGGGGAGTCAAACCCGGTTCTCCCAGATTAGAGTCTGCACACTTAACCGCTACACCAAACTGGCTCCTCTGTCATGGAAGGAGAGCAGTCTTCAGGCAGGTGAAGTTCTGAACTGCCTAACGGGGCAAAGGGCACGTTCAAAGGCTGCATGCCATCCAGATCCTACTTCTTTCAGCCAGAGAGTGAGCTCTGAAGACAGGCCTCCCTCTCTTTCATCTGCATCTCAGGCTTTTTGAAGGAATTATGAACATTTGGGTGGGGGGGAGTTAACGAGGAGAAGGACCGACATGCATCAGCTCTTGTTCTTTTGCTCTTTCCTTACGCTCCCCCCACTTTCCATCTATCTATTGTTTGTTTTTCTTGGCTCTTTCTCACTTTCCATTTTTCGTTATTAGTTCTTTATGATCTTCTGTTTCCTATCTCCTCCGCCCCCCCTCCCTTCTTTCGTGGCTCTTCTCCCAGTTGCTGTCCTCCGAGGCCCCCCGAGTTTCCCTTAGCTAATGAAACTGGAGCTGCCCAACTCCTTTTGCAAACCAGCTGTTTCCTCTTTAAACATAAACTCATCTTTATTCAATGGAGTTCCTGAGCAGAGCTGAGTCGGCTAAAAAGCGGCGTCCGCATTTGGTGACAGCTACAGATTGGGGGGGGGTGAGATGATAGAATCAGCTCAGGGCTGGGGAAAGGGTCCAAGGTGGAACCAACCAGGCTTATAAAAATACCGGATTTGGGTGGATTCTGATGGCCCGTCCAGACCGGATTATTATTGCGAGTCTCTTTCTTTCTCAAGCCCCTGCTCCAAGCTGGGGAAGTTTGAATATTCACCAGTTCGGCACCAGCGGTAAATAGGAAGCTGATTTTTCGACTGACTACTTGACAATTGGTCTCTCTCTTTCTCTTTCTCTTTCTCTTTCTCTTTCTCTTTCTCTTTCTCTTTCTCTTTCTCTCTTTCCCTCTCTCCCTCCCTCCCTCCCTCCCTCTTTCTTTCTTTCTTTCTTTCTTTCTTTCTTTCTTTCTTTCTTTCTTTCTTTCTTTCTTTCCTTCCTTCCTTCCTTCCTTCCTTCCTTCCTTCCTTCCTTCCTTCCTTCCTTCCTTCCTTCCTTCCTTCCTTCCTTCCTTCCTTCCTTCCTTCCTTCCTTCCTTCCTTCCTTCCTTTCTCCCTTTCTCCCTCCCTCCCTCCCTCCCTCCCTCCTTCCTTCCTTCCTCTCCTCTCCTCTCCTCTCCTCTCCTCTCCTCTCCTCTCCTCTCCTCTCCTCTCCTCTCCTCTCCTCTCCTCTCTCTCTCTTCTCTTCTCTTCTCTTTCTCTTCTCTTCTCTTCTCTTCTCTTCTCTTCTCTTCTCCTTCTCTCTCTCTCTCTCTCTCTCTCTCTCTCTCTCTCTCTCTCTCTCTCTCTCTCTCTCTCTCTCTCTCTCTCTCTCTCTCTCTCTCTCTCTTTCTTTCTTTCTTTCTCCCTCCCTCCCTCCCTCCCTCCCTCCCTTCAATTTATATCCCGCCCTCCCTGCAAGCAGGCTCAGGGTGGATTACAGGTCACATAAAGCATGACAGCAAAACAATAAATGTCACAAGACATCAAGATCCGCAGGGCCTGTAAAATGGAGCTCTTCCACCAGGCCTTCGATTGGGAGCCGCCACTGATGAACAACATTCTGCTGGGATACTGGTCTAGTCATACTGGATCACCTTACAACAATTGCTATCCGCACTTTTGTTATTCATACTTAATCGGCACTTTATATATTATTGTTGGGATTTTATGTGTTTTATTGTAATTTTTAACCCCTGGTACGCCGCCTTGAGCCTGCCTGCCGGGGAAGGTGGGATATAAATCAAAACTAAGAAATAAATAAGATTGAAAAGGCCCTGGCCCTAGTTGAGACTAGTCTGCAAGTTGTACCACCACGTCCCTTCCTAACGGTGCAATTTTTTTTGTATGTGCATTTTGGGAAGGACCATAGCTCAGTGGTAGAGCATCTGCTTGGCTTGCAAAAAGTCCCAGGTCCAATCCTGGGCATTTCCAGCTAAAAGGATAAGGTAGTAGGTGAGCTGAAAAAACCTCCACTTGGGACCCTGGAGAGCTGCTGCCGGTCCGAGTAGACGATACTAACCTTGATGGACCAGTGGTCTGATTCAGTACAAGTCAGTTTCCTACTTCCATGTGTCCATATCACACATTGCCTGGTGGTGTTCTCTATGTGTTAAATCCTGACTTACGGCAACCCTATGAATTAATGTTCCCCACAATGTCCAGTCATTAACGGCCTTGCTCGTGCCTTGCAAACTGTGGGCCGGGCGGCTTCCTTGATCAGGTCAATCCATCTCGGGCTGGGTCTTTCTCCTCCTCCTGCTGCCTTCGACTTTCCCTAGCATTATTGTCTTTTCTAGTGATGCTGGAAGTTCTGCTCATCCCTTATCCCGTCCTTATGCTCTACTTGGCAGGCAATTGCTTCAACGGACAGTCAAACCAATAACAAAATATTAATTAGTCTAGATTAATTAGTCTGGATCAATTAGTCTGGATTAATTAGTCTATCCAGCATGTTCCCCCAAGGGCACTTCAGTCTGGGGGCCAACATCTCCTGGAAATTCCGGGCCCCAGAGATGTGAGGCTGGCTGCCACAAGAGCCAGGGATTTTTCGGTGGCGGCTCCTACCTGGTGGAAGGAGCTCCCAGAGGAGATCTGGGCCCTGTGGGACCTTGTCCAGTTCCGCAGGGCCTGCAAGACGGAGCTCTTCCGCCAGGCTTTTGAGTAGGAGCCACCACTGCTGCTATTCCACCTTCGATATCCCACCTCAATAACCCGTGCCATCGCACTCCCGTCATCTTGGTTTTAAATGTTGTGTTGATGCTGTATTGTCTGATTTTATAATTTTATCTGTTGATATTGTTTTATGTTGTTTAAATTGGCATTCATGCCCATTGTTAGCCATTGTTAAATAAAAATAAATTTATCTAAGAAGTCCTTAACCAAACTTACCTCACAAGGTCATTGAGAGGATATAATGAGGGAGAGGAGAAAGATGGAAGCCACTTTGGGTCCCTATTGGAAAGAAAAGTTTTGGTGAATAATTTTTTTTAAAATCATCTCTGGGTAGGCAGAAAGCACCTCTTTGGAAACAGATTTCCCCACCATAGGAGGATGTCTGACTCAGAATCACCCTGCATTTTGCTGTTGCCCTCCATGGGGTAGCCATTTTGTGGCACCCGCTAACCTTTCCCAGAATTCTGTAAGTGCACGTGGTTGAGTACCCCTGGCCTTATCGTTACCAAATATGGAAAGTCAGGCACACTTCCAGTAATGACATGCAACAACTCAGTTTTGTGCACACAGCTACACTTGCTCAGAAGATGGCCAGTTTAGGAACAATTAGTCAGGAGGGGCCATTGGCTCAGTGGTAAAGTATGCAGGAGGTCCCAGGTTCAATCCCCAGCACCTCCAGTTAAAAGGAGCGGATAGGAGGTGATGTGAGAAACTTTGGCCTGAGACCTTGGAGAATTGCTGCCAGGCTGAGTAGACCATAGTGACTTTGATGGACCATGGGTCTAATTCAGTATAAGGCAATTTTGCTTAGGTAGGGGTTGGGTTCAGTGGTAGTACCCCTGTTTTGCATTCAGGACATCACAAGACCAATCCTCGGTATCTTCAATTAATTTATTTAAAATGTTTATATTCTACCTTTCCACGATGCCCAAGTACATTGAAAGGTAGTTAAGTGATGTGAAAGGCCTTGCTCTGAGACCCTGCCACCCTGAATACACAATACTGACCTTGATGGACCAATGTTCTGATTCAGTAGAACGCAGCTTCACATGTTCATGTGGATGCATCAGTTGACATAGAGCTCCCAGTGAGGGACACCTAAGCCCCATCTCCACATATAGTATGGCCTAGGGCTGCCAACCTCCTGGTTGGATTCAGGACAGGGGATACCCTGCACCTATTGCCCACCACCACTCTGAGTGTCAGCAGGTGAAAAATATCTAAACACATATGTGGCATCATGTCATTTCTGGTTAAAAAACCAACAACAGAGAGCTCTAGGAATTGTCGGGAACTCTATAGTTCTACCATAGAGTTTCAGGCTATTCCTAGAGCTACCTAGATCAATTCCAGGTTTTGAGTGGAAGCGATGTGATTCTGTGGCTGGCGTTGGGCACCTCCGTATCCCCACCCACAGCCCTCCTGCCAGTTGCCAGACATCTCCTGCCAATCCTATGATCCCAAACTGAATCAGGCCCTGTAGCCTGGGAACTGCATCCCTAGTAGGTGGGACCCTCCTTGCCCCAGGGACCCTTCAACAAAGACATGAGACAACAGCTCGGGTTAGGGATTTTTTCCCCATTATTTGAACTAATCTGTGTCATAATTAAATATGCTAACATGTTCAAATGAGCAGGCTGTGCTAAGGTAGGTTGCCCATGGCTGCCTTTTCTGGCTGGCCCAGCCTGACTCCAAAGACAGCCAGCATCTCCTGCCAGCTTTGTTTGTTATCACCTGCACACATTGTGCCAAGAGGTGCCCAGCCCCAGCACCTCACCTGATGTACCACACAGACATTACCATGTTCAGAAAGGTTTTCCTCAGCACCAAGGGCCACTCCTTCCCAGCCACACCCCACCTCATAACCAGTGATGCTCTGTTCTGGATGCTCGTGCCACCACTTGGGATCTCTCAGTGCTTGCTGATCATCCCTACGTATCCTGAACAGCCTGCCCAAAACCTGCCCAAGTTACAGCCTACCGTCAACACCCAGGCCTATTTAACCAACCTCCACCATGACGTCATGAAACAGGTAAAGAAAGGCACTCCCAGCAGTAGGCCTTCTTCTGGTTTCAGGCCTACTTCCGGTTAGGTGACGCTCTAGTTTTTGGGCAGTACTCTACAGTTTGAAGCAGGATTTACCACAGAGTTCTGCCCCAAAAAGTGTCACCTGAACTAGAAATAGGCCTGGAACCGGAAGTAGTCCCAAAACTGGCCAGGTAAGTCAACCTGGCAACCCAACCTGTGGAGGAAAACCCAAAATTCTTACTCGGCCCCGACAGAAACCAGCTAATCCCATGATGGCTAAAGGGAGGGTGACTGGGTCGCCACCACCATCGAAAGCCTGTTTGGGGTAGGCATTGCTAGAAGGTAGCTTGGATAGATACATCTCCCTATTGGCTCCTACTCTTTCAATTATCCAAAAGCTCTTTGTGCCATCATTGAATCCCAGTGCGCCACAGCAAACCGTTCCCCGGTTTCAATGCCAGGAATTCTGCTTTTCTGTATGCAACAAGGCCTTTCTTCAGTCTGAAGTGGTTCAGGGAGAACGAGGCCAAGATCAGTCCATAAAAAGACATTTCTAGTTGTTATTCATTCGTTTAAGCCAATGTGGCATGAATAATGTGCATGCCACATGAGAAGTGGCATTTGTATATTTTACTGCTGTTTCTTACGTGCCTTAAATGTTGTCATGGCTTATTGGTTTAGACAAATACAAAGCTGTCGCTACAACTATTTAGAAATAAAACAATGTTTTGCATCTTTTGGCACTTGTAACTCACCTGGATTTTCATTTGAATGAAAGGCAGGATTTTTTTTTTTTAATTCTATTCGATACAATACAATTGACAATAAAATTAAAACAATGCAATTGTGGCTCAGACCCCCCTCCCACCAGATGGATACAGACACCCATTTAGCATTTGGGAAATCGCCATGCTGCTCCCGTAAATGTATCAGGCAAGTAGTATGTGGAATTTGGAGACACTTTCTTCCAAAAGGCAAGTGAACCAGAGGTGTAAACTTTTGGGATGCTGAAAGGTTCGAGCACCCCCTGGTTTTGGCTGGGGAGTGCTGAGTGTCCCCTGGGCAAATAACGTCAGGCAATATTGGCAAACTCATATGAGGGACTCAGTCACAATGGATGGTACCTGAAGTACAGGACTGCTCAACCTTCCTGTTGTGTCGTGGTACAATTTCCACAATTCTTTGGAGCTTTGTTCCTGTTTGCTAGGATGCAGCAGGAGAACGCTGAGATACCGGTATAACCAGTGTCCCAACTCCCACCTTTTCCTAGGTTTTCCTCAGCTCTGGGGTGTTGTTAGGGGGGTTCCTGGGGGTTCCCAGGTCACCCTAAATTTCTGGAGAGCCCCTCCCTAACCCCCCTATGGTCCTACCTCCATAGATAGTGGCAATGGAGGCCCCTCCCTGTGATGTCACTAGACCACAGTTCTTTTAAGAAACTGGCATAGCAATGCCTCTGGCCCAGCCCCAGCACCCCTGGGAACTTGGAATGTCTACGTCCTTGAAGTGAACTAATGCGGTGAGCTTCTTTAGACTTGGCTAAGGTGGACCCAGGTTCAAGTCTACATCCTATTGCCAAATTCTCTTCAGGCTCGTCTTCTCTCTCTCTCTCTCTCTCTCTCTCTCTCTCTCTCTCTCTCTCTCTCTCTCTCTCTCTCTCTGCCTCACTTGCCCCATAGGGCTGCCGTGAGACCAAAAGGAAAGTGGGGAGAGACATGGAAAAAGAATGGAATAAAAATGTGACAGACCGACAGGGTTGCCGTGAAGATTGCATGGGGAAAGAAGAACCACTGACAGATGCTATCCTCATTGACTTGGAGGAAAGGAGGATAAAAATGCACTAGACAGATTTATTAGATTGGGTGGTCTGAAGAAACATGGGCAAATCTCGGGAAATAAGGAGAACGATACTGGGGGGGGGGGACTGAGACAGTTAAGGAGCCAAGCTGTTGCAAAAACAGAGTTTGGAAAGGCCTGTCTTTGTGAGTTTGGGATACGGGGTTCAAAAGAAGGTGAATAGCTGGCCCCCAGGTTGGGGCGAGGGTTCCCCCACTTTTGGGGGCTCCAATCTGCTCCCAGCCAGCTGATTTCACCCAGCCCCATGCACCACGACCCCCACCCCGCTCACCAAAAGGCCCTTGAAAAGCCCGTCACCACCCCCTCCCTCCGTTCTGCTAGATGTAAAGGGCCCTCCAGCTGGTTGGCAGGCCACGTATCCCCTGCTGGTCCCCACCTCTCATTCGTCACTAAGCCGCCATCTTTTATTACCTCGCAGGAAGGGAAATCGTCCAATTTGGGTTGCTCTGACCAAATTCTTCTGAGAAAATGTAAGAAATGTATCACTCCTCTAAAGGTTAAAGGTGCTGTTTGTGGTGGAAAGAGCTGTCAATCTGCTACTGACTTATGGTGACCCTGTAGGGTCTTTGAGGCAAGGGACAGAGAGAGGTGGCTTGCCATCGCTTGCTGTTGTGTAGCAACCCTGGTTCTTCTTTGGTGGTCTCCTGTCCAAGTATCTTTTGGGTTTTTTTGCCATCTTCATAGCCAGCATAGCCCACTGCTGGACCTCCTGATGGCCCCTGGTATTTTTGGCCACTTTGTGACAGAGTGTTGGACTAGATGGGTCATCAGCCTGATTCAACATTGGCTTCTCTTATGTTCTTATATGTTCTTATGTATACCACAACCTCTCATGGAGTTTTCAAGGTGAGAGATGTTCAGAGGCGGTTTGCCATCGCCTGCCTCTGCATGGCAACCCGGGACTTCCTTGGTGGTCTCCCATTCAAATACTAAGCAGGGCTGACCGAGCTTAGCATCTGAAATCCAACAAGACCAGGGTAGTTTGGGCCATCCAGGTCAGCGGATATGTGCCGTTGCCAGATAAAAACTGAGAAATTATGTTGAGATGGCTATGGAGGACTAGGCTGGTGCAGGGGTTAGAGGGTCAAAGCAGGATCAGGTGGGAGGCAGGTTCAGATCTCCACTCTCGTCATGAAACTCCCTGGGTGACATGACTTCTCGCTCAACCTCACCTAACCCACGGGAGAGACCCACATATCCTGCTCACTCCTGAATGTAAACATGGAGGAACTGGCATTGGTGCAGGCCTTCCAGGGTTGGAAATGCATACGGACATAACCACCATCAAGTTGCAACCAACTTACAGCCACCCCAGCAAGGGGCTTTCAAGGCAAGTGAGAAGCAGAGGTGGTTGGCCACTGCCTTGCTCCACAGAGTCTTCCTTGCTGGTCTCCCTTCCAAGCACCAACCCCGCTTAGCTTCCCCCAGCAAGGGGCTTTCAGGGCAAGTGAGAAGCAGAGGTGGTTGGCCACTGCCTTGCTCTGCAGAGTCTTCCCTGGTGGTCTCCCACCCAAGTACCAATCCTGCTAAGCTTCTGAGAGCTGATGAGGTTGAGTTATATTGTGCCACCTTTCTTCCAGTGTTGTAAATAAGAACCCTCATTGCCTAACTCGGAGCTCTCAAAGGTGAGCAGGAACCCACATGGGTCCCTCAAGTTCAAAAATGTGTGCACCCCTACCCAAAACCCCAGAAGAAGAGGAAGAGGAAGAAGAAGAAGAAGAAGAAGAAGAAGAAGAAGAAGAAGAAGAAGAAGAAGAAGAAGAAGAAGAAGAAGAAGAGAGGAGGAGGAGGAGGAGGAGGAGGAGGAGGAGGAGGAGGAGGAGGAGGAGATTGGATTTATATCCTGCCCTTCACTCGGAGTCCCAGAGTGGCTTACAAACTCCTTTCCCTTCCCCTCCCTACAACAGACACCCTGTGAGGTAGGTGGAGCTGAGAGAGCTCTGAGAGAACTGCTCTTTCAAGGACAGCTCTTGTCAGAACTATGGCTTGCCCAAGGTCATCCAGCAGCTGCAAGTGGAGGAGTGGGGAATCAAACCCGGTTCTCCCAGATTAGAGTCCGCACACTTAGTCATTACACCAAACTGGCTCACTACAGGTATAATAATCACGATCAGCGCTAGAACGTCCTCTCTGGTGATATAACTCCGAGCGATTTTTCCGCCTTTCCTTAGTGCTCCTGACACCACCTGATCAGTGCATCAGCTGTTTGTGGCAGGCCTTTTTTTTTTTTTTTTAACTTTTGGCAGAGCACGGGTTGAAAAGGGCGCCTGCCTTTCTAATAACTCGGAGCTGCTTGTGGCTTCTACTATGTAAATCTCTTTATCCAATCAATCAAACTTGAAATAAAATACACCAACCTGCCGCTTGGATAGTTCAGAAATCCCAAATCGCAGGAGGCCTGGGGAGTTCTAGCCAAGCAGAAGGTTTGTATTCCTTTGCCCTCCATCTCCCTCCCTGCCCCCCCCCACCACACTTTCAGGGGGATTTTTTTTGCCAAGCTCATTAGAGCGAAAATATTTGGGGGGCCTCGCGACTGTTGCAGCCGACCGGCCCTGCTAGGCGCGCAGGGGAGGGGAAGAGGAGGCCTGCACCAAAATGGTTTACACGGCTCATCTGATGACATTAGCTTTATAACTGAATTCCATGATGTCAAGGGCACGGCGGAGATTAAAGGGGGATTACGGGTCTGTGCGCAGAACCAAAGCATCACAGTAAATTGACTTGACTTGGCAGCCCGCAAAGTGAGGTTGGCAAGTTTTCACTAACTAATCATACAAAATCCAGGTCGGCAGTGTAAGTTAGACGGTGCTTTTTTTTGCGCAGGCCAGAAATGTTAAGCTTTCAAGGTGGGAGGTTTGCGAGGGGGTTCGGGAAGGGGAGGGCGGGGGAGGGTGCAAGAAAGCCTTTGGCAGTGTGACAATAAGGGCAGGCCGGGGGCTGAACTGGCTGTTCAGGACATACCCACCAAGGGCCGCACCAGGGGAGCTGACAAGGATTACGCTAAGACTGGGGGGAGGCCCTGAAGGATTGCGATGGGTGTGGTGGAGGCAGCAGTCCTGGTGTGACAACATCACTTCTGGGAGAAACCTGAAAGTGATAGCAGGTAATTCTAGGAATCACCAGAAACTTTATATCTTTACCATAGAGTTTATGATGAGTCCTAGAGCTACCGGCTGTCACTTCCGGGTTTCCCCTAGAAGTGAGGTCATCATGCTACTGTAGCACTCTACATGGGGCTGCCTTTGTCACAAATCCAGAGGCTGCAGCTAGTGCAGAATGCTGCGGCCAGGCTGTTGGTGGGCATCCCTAGGTGGGAGCACATCCAGCCTGTGCTGAAAGCGCTGCACTGGCTGTCTATAGCATACCGGATTCACTTCAAAGTGCTGGTGCTTACCTTTAAAGCCCTATATGGCCAGGGTCCAACATACCTGAGGGAACGCCTTTCCCCACATATGCCCCAAAGAGCACTTCGGTCGGGGACACAACATCGTCCGGTGACCCCAGGCCCCAGGGAGGCCAGGCTTACTGCAATTGTACCAGAACTCTGTCATTTGTCTTGATTGTTTCTATAATTAGGAGTTGTATTATTTTGAATGCACTGCTAAGTTGTATACCTTATTCTGTAGGATTACTGTTGCAATCATGCTGATAGCTGAAATTCACATATAGCATATATAAAAGAACAAACAAAAAATGTTTAATTATACATGGTGATTGATTGTTCTATTGGCTAATTATACACCGTAGTCTTGTTTGTTGTGTTACTGCAACCAGGGCCAGGGCCTTTTCGGTGGCGGCTCCTACCTGGTGGAATGAGCTCCTGGAGGAGATCAGGGCCCTGCGGGACCTTTTGCAGTTCCACAGGGCCTGCAAGACGGAGCTCTTCCGCCAGGCTTTCGAGTAGGAGCCGCCACTACCACTACCGCTACCACCATCGGTAGACTGAAGGGGTGGCCCTGTGAAGATCAACCTTGACTTTGCTGTGATCAGTACCGCTGGATGGGGCCGACTAACATCGAGCAACGTCCCTTTTGCTATGTAAGATACTGGGGAGTCCATCTTGCAAATCTGATTCCATCTTGTTAAATTTTGATTGTAACTATTGAGCACTTTAACGTCGATTGTTTTATCCTGTTCTTATGTTGTTTTGTGCTTTGGCACATGGTGCCCTATTGTAAGCCGCCCTGGGCCCGTTCGCAGGGAGGGCGGGGTAAAAATGTAATTGATGATGATGATGATGATGATGATGGATGATGATGATGATGATGATGATGGTGATGGTGATGATGATGATGGTGATGATGATGAGGTCTTGGCAGCCCTTGACCAGGGTTCAAGTCCCCATTTTGTCATCATTGGAGCCTTTAGGACCAAACTTTGGAGTGGCAGGCGGAGGTACATAAGCTCAGCTGTCATTCGCCCCCCCCAATAGGCAGCAAGCCTTGTTGAACATAACGAGACTGATTTCTAGATCGGGTTACACTGTGTGTGTGCTCGCGTGCATGCATGTGTGTGTTTGTGTTGAGACTGTGGGATTGGAATATATGAAACAAAATTCCAATGAGCAGGGTCCAACAGAGAAAGTAATTTAAAACAGTGGCCTCCGAGTGACAGGCTGGGACCATTAAGCAGATAAGAGAGATCTTCTTGGCAGGTTGAGTTCCTATTGGGCTGCTATTTCTTCCCTGCCTTCTGAAAGGACTTGCTGCTCCTGTGCAAGGGGAGAGAGAGCAAGGGCTCCATGCCTCCTGTCTCTTGTGGCATGCAAGCTGAGAGGAGCAGAAAGACCTGAGATGAGGTCACTCAATGGTCAAGCAGATTCCTTCATGGCTCTGACCGTGGGCTTGTCCCTCACCTCTTGGAGCTCAGCTTGTGTTTTCCTCTCCTTGGCTGTCTTGGACCTTGCTTGGATACCAGTGAAATCATAACCTGAGTTCTTTTTCTTGCTCCTACACGGGGACCCTGATGTCAACTGGCTTGCTGTCATGTGCCTGCACAGCTCTGTGGGACCATGGTCTGGAGAGGGTGATCTCGAGACAAAGAGCACAGCCATCTTGCCAAGATCCCAAACAAGCAGTAAAACAGCAGTAGAAAAGAGCAAGATTCCAGTAGCCCCTTAAAGACTAAGAGAATATGTAACAGGTCACAGCTTGCTTCTTCAGATGCAGCACTGACTCACGAAAGCTCGCCCCCTGCCACAGATTTTGTTAATCTTTAAGGGGCTACGGGGCTCTGTTCTACTGGTACAGACAGAGTCCTATGGCTACCCATCTTGATCTATAACCATTTAAATGATATTGTGTTCACAGCATGCAGAAACCAAATGGGCTTCCTGGAGAAAAGCTTCCCAGAGACCGAGTGCAATCTCAGAAAAGGTCACGTCCCGTGGGGCTGGCGACCACCTCTCCTGCTGGGATGGACGAGGAACCATGCAGACAGGTAGATTCATATTAGTGAAAGGGAGGCTCATATTAATGGAAGCATCGCTTTGACAATTCTGAATAATTTGAATCTGTTGTGTCATTTGGGGAGTGGCTCAGTGGTGGAGCATCTGCTTGGAATGCCAAAGGTCCCAGGTTCAGTCCTTGGCGTCTCCAGTTGAAAGACTCAGGTGGTAGGTGATGGGAGAGACCTCCGCCTGAGACCCTGGAGAGTCGCTGCCTGGCTGAGTAGACAATAGTGACCTTGATGGACCAAGGGTCTGACTCAGTAGAAGGCAGTTTTGTTTAGGTCATTGACTATCCGTTGACAAGTCAGGTACTTCAACATGTGCCTGCAGTGCGATGTGACTGCAAAGAAAGCAAATGCAATCTTAGGATGCATTAACAGAAGCCTTGTGTCCAGATCATGGGAGGTGCTATGGTCAGGCCTCACCTGGAGTCCTGCATCCAGTTTTGGGCACCACACTTTAGGAAGGATGTTGACAAGCTCGAGCCGTGTCCAGAGGAGGACAACCAGGATGGTGAGAAGGTTTGAATTCATGAGGAAAGGCTGAAAGAGTTGGGCATGTTTAGCCTGGGAAAGAGAAGACTTAGAATCATAGAATCATAGAACGTTAGAGTTGGAAGGGATCTTGCAGGCCATCTAGTCCAACCCCCTGCACTCTGCAGGAACACGGCCGAAACCCCTACATACCTACAACATACCCAAAAGATGGTTGTCCAGTCTCCTCTTGAAAACATCCAGCGAAGGACCATCCACCACCTCCCGAGGCAGTCTCCAGTTGAAAGACTCAGGTGGTTGAAAGACTCGAGGCAGACTTAGAAGGGACATGATTGCAGTCTTCAAGTATTTGAAGGGCTGTCATGTAAAAGATGGAGCAGATCTATTCTTTCTTGCTCCAGATTGCAAGACTAGATCTAATGGGTGGAAATTATAAGGGAGTCGTTACCGGCTAGATATCAGGAGAAACTTCCTAACTGTAAGAGTGGTTGAGCAGTGGAACAGTCTGCCTCGGGAGGTGGTGTGTGCTCCTTCCCTGGACATTTTCAAGCAGAGGCTGGATGACCATCTTTTGGGTATGTAGGGCTATCTTTCAGCTATGCTCCTGCAGAGCGCAGGGGGTTGCACTAGATGACCTGCAAGGTCCCGGTCCAACTCTAACATTCTATGATTCTAAGGCTTGCTCTGGCCAGATATTTAGAGAGAACTGTTTGGCCATTCTGGGTGTGAACTTTTTTTAGCCAGTTAATGTGGAGTAATAAGGTGCCTCTGGAAGGCTCATAGATTTTATAATTATTATCTTCACAACACTCCACTACCTCATAAGGCCCAAGCCAATGAAGGTCTAACTTTCCTACAGTTTGTGGATTTAGCACTAAAATCAAATCTCCCTTTTGTAGGATTTGTGGTCTGGCCATCCTATTGAAATACATCTTCTGTTCACCCCGAGCCTTGGCTAATGCTTTCTGAGTGATCTCCTGGACTCTCTTTAAGTTATCTTGCAGATTAGCAAAGAACTGAGTCACAGGTATAGGTAAATATGTACGTTTGATACTGTGCTGTCATTGCAAATAGAAATTACTCGTCTCCCAGATTGTGCTGTCCACACGGGAGAATCCTGTTGTGAATTATTGCTATAGCACAATGATAGCTGAACAGCCAATGATGCACAGAAGCAACCGCAGAGCTTTGAAAGTCAGCAAAGAATTAACGGAGCCTGGAAACGAATTTTAAGCCAATTAGTATGCTAGGATATTAGAGATATGTGTTATGCAATAATTCTTTGCCCTAAGGACCTTACTATCAAATTTTTGACAGAGAGAAGGGAGGAAATAGTGAAGCAAAGGGCTATACCAGGATTTCTCAGGTACCCACCAGTTCCCTTTGGGTGTCCCTTTTCTATATTTAAAATAAAAAGAACCTACTCACTTCCTGTTTTCCAGTTCTGATCAGTCATGCGAATTATTGATGGACTGTTTGTCTATTCTTGACCAGTTCATGCCTATTCCCCATGAACGGGCTACATGTAGGAACGTGGACAGTGGTAAGTCAGAAGCTGACTGATTGGAAAACCAGAAGGGAGTCTGACTCAGATACCCCCACCCTGGGAAACTTCACTGTGTCCTAGCAAGGCTGGGACATAGCAAAGATTCCCGGAGATCAGAAGGTGATGAACCACAGCAAATGGTTCAGGAGTTGCTTGGATTGATCAGCACCAGCCAAATGTATCTAAGACTGCAGTCACACACACTAAATAATCCACTTTCAGTCCACTTTCCGACTGGATTTTGCCAGTTCACAAAAGCCAATTTCACACAAATTGCACCACCGTCACGCCTCCCTTTGCCCCGTTTCCATTGGTCAATTTCCCACTCGAAGCCACGCAGCCGCATTTTGACCCGTGGCTTCGCCCGATTTCCCCCTGTGGTTTCGTGATCCTCTTTTTTTTGTGGCTTCTTGTGGGAAATTGACCAGTGTAAATGGGGCAAAGGGAGACGTGATGGTGGTGCAGCTCCTTGGGCGAAATCGGCCACAGTAAAATCCAGTTGGAAAGTGCACGGAAAGTGGATTGAAAGTGGATGATTTAGTGTGTGTAGGACCGCAGCCCAAGGTAAGTTTACAGGCTGATGGCAAGAGTTGAAAATGGAATGTTCGGTCACCGAATGCTTTAGCTGCAAAATCTGTAGCATTTCCAGGATACGCACTGAGGCAAACAATTTATATTTACTTCCATTTCACAAATATTTTTATCATTTTTTTTGGTGTGTGTGTGGTTTAAGATGGGTGGGTAGCCATGTTGGTCTGCAGTAGAAGAATAAGATTCGAGTCTATCTTGACCTGGATAGCCCAGGCAAGTCCAGTCTCGTCAGATCTCAGACGCTAAGGCCGGCCCTGGCAAGCACTTGAAAGGGTGACCTCCAAGGAATACCAAGGTCAGGACGCTGAGGCAGATAATATCAAAGCAACATCTCTGTAGTGTCCAAGCCCCGCTAGGGGTAGCCAGAAGTCACCATGACTTCCAGGCTCCCAAGCATGTGCATACACACACACACACACTCACACTACCAAAAAAAGAAAGAAAAAAAGGAACAAGATTCGAGTCTAGGGACGAATTAAATACCAACAAGCTTTCCAGGGTTTATGCTTTTGAGGACAGAAGTAGGTTTAAGATGGTGAATTCTACATGAGCTGTTTTCTATTGTAGATTTAAGGTGGGGGGGACTTCCAAAAATTTAAATCTTAACTGATGCTCTAGCTGCTTTAGAGGATTTAATTGAGGAGCTTATGACAGGATAAATAAAATGAATCAGTAAACATACATGTGGGTGTGGATTTTTCAAAACGGGCCCTGTTCTGGCTCGTAGAAAAGAGCCAGAGTCCCGGAGCACCTTAAATACTAACGGAATTTGTGGCAGGGTAGGAGCTTTCCGGAGTCACGGCTCACTTCTTTGGAAGTTTTGTCTTGGAAATACTTTGGCAATCCGTTATCAATCCAATCAGTCCAATAGCTGGGGGGGAGGTTTTAAGACATTTCCAGTGCAGCTCCTGATGTGAAACCTCCCTTCCCCTTCATTCAGAGAGGGCTCGGCGATGAGGCTGGCTCGTGATCCCTGAAATGAATGGCATGGCATTGTGGCGATCGTCCATGGCCAGCACCTGTGCCTGCCACCTGATATGTCAGTTTCTGCCATGTCCCCCCCCCCCACCTTCCTCCTCCATGCCTAGAGGAATGGCTATATGAAGAGGGCGAAGAAGCATTCCAACAGATTATGAAGTTCAACTATTCTGGCCCCCGCTGTTCAGAAGTAACTGAACCGGATAGGAATTTCACACATGGTCCTCGCAGACCTGGGTGGAGCGTTAGCAGGCAGGGGTGGGGGAGCAGAGGGGGGAGGGGAAGGACTACAAGCCCATCACCAGCAGCCCGTATGACAGATGATTCTCCCCTGTTCATCTGTGCCCGGGAATCAATGCAGGGCTTTTAAAGGCTACGGTTAGGTCAAGGGTACTGGCAGCAGCAACTGCTGGCCAAGAGCTCCGGGTCAGCAGCTAGCGCTCTTGGAACAGCCAGCCCGAGTGTCGAGCGGCCTCAGAGACCACCGGTGGGTTTTCTGAGAGCATTTTGTGGGCTTATTCAGGAGCGTGCAGTGCATGTGACTTTTGGCCTTCCACACAAATCGCTAGAACTGAGGAGCAGGAGCAGCAGATTTTCGAAATGCGACTGTTCCTTAGACGGTATTACTTAATTTATACCCTAGCTCCCTTCCCTTTAGTGACCCAAAGACAATGCTCCCTCTAAGCTGTGGAGTCTTTGTGAGCAGAAATTCTACCTTGTGAGCTGCTGGCATTAAAGTTGTGAGCGAGCATTTTGGCTGCTTCATACATTCGGTTGCTCTGGAGCCCATCCTTCCTGAGCTAAGACAAAAATGTGTGAGCTGGAGGCTAAAAAACTGCGAGCCAGCTCACACTAACTCAGCTTAGAGGGAACACTGCCCGATGGGCTTACATTGTTCTCCTCACCTCCCTTTGGACCTTACCACAACTCAGTGAGGTAGGTTAGGTGGAGAGTGTCCAACTGGCCAACGGTCATCCGGCAAGCTTCCAAGGAGACTGTGGGGATTCGAACCTGGCTTTCCCAGATCCAACTCTGAGACCAATGTTCCCTCGAAGCTGTGGAGTCTTGTGAGTGAAAATTCTACTTTGTGAGCTACTGGCAATTAAAAGTGTGAGCGAGCGATTTGGCTACTGCAAAAATCAGTTTGCACTGGAGCCCTCCTTCCTGAGCTAAGACAAAAACCTGTGAGTTGGAGGCTAAAAAACTGTGAGCTAGCTCACACTAACTCAGCTTAGAGGGAACACAGTCTGACACTCTAACTAACTTCACCGTGCTGGCTCAGATTTTGATGTTCACATTTCCGAATCCAAATCTGATCATCTATTCGTTCGTTCGTTCGTTCGTTCGTTTGTTCAGCCGACTGGGAAGCCAGACCCATTTTGAAGTTAGGATTAGAGATGCATATGCATGTGTGGAACACGTTCAGCAGTTGGGATTATCGTGGCCAAAAGAGCCAGTTGCTGGCTCCGACACTAAATGACTTGAACGCGTGCAGAACAGGTTTGCATTTTGGGTTGGTTTGTTTTGTGTGTGTGTGTATTCCTCAAAACTGTGCTGCTGGTGGGAAGTGCCATCAAGGTGCAGCTGACTTATGGAGACCCCGTACGGTTTTAGAGGAAAGAGATGTCTAGAGGTGGTCTGCCATTGCCTGCCTCTGCATAGCAACCCTACACTTCCTTGGAGGTCTCCCATCCAAGTACTAACCAAGGCGGACCCTGCTTAGCTTCTATGATCTGACAAGATCAAGCTAGCCTGGGCTATCAAGGTCAGGGTAAAAGTGTACATCTGCTAAAACACTGCTGATCCAACCAGTTAGTGAGCCATTTACATTGCCAACGATGCTGAACCATGGGACATTTTTAAATTGCATTGCTTTGTGACTTGTTTATATGATTTGTGGCTGATTTAACCATTGATTGAAACAACCGCCTGCAGAATGGAGCAGCCACACCAAACCATGAACCAAGATGCTGGTTTGCAAACTGAACCTGTTCATATTGTTTCATGAGCCATTTAAAGTTTAAGCCTTCCCCCCCTCTGCTTTTCATGGGGAGCGGAAAGCAGGACTTTCCAAACAGCTGAGCAGCAGGGGCTGCTGCTCAGCTGCTTGTTTTAAATGGTTCCCTGTTGTCTGCTCCCTGCAGCTTTTCCCTGTTTTTCTGCTTTTTGCTCTTCACGAATTTTCATGAATCTTCACGAATTTTCATGAATCTTCACGAACTGCATCAAAATTCATAGAAGTTCATGGTGGTTCTTCGCAAACATCCCTTTGTGAACCACAAATGGCCCAAAATTCATAATGAGCTTTAGTTCATCAGCCAGTTTGCACCCATCCCCAGTGCCACCACTGAACCACAGATCCTCCAGGTCTCAAACATTCTTCCATAGTTGCTACCAGCCCTGGTGGAAAAAATAGAAACTATAACTCCGATCTGTTTGCTTCCCCAAACATTAAAAATAGTTACTTAAGGAGAAGGTTGTGTTTCTTCCTAAATCAATGTATGACTTCTTCACCCTGGACAAATGCAAGGATCTCCCCACATCCCAAGCACTGTCCCTCCTAAAATTTCATCTGAATATTTCATTAATGCCAACTCTCCAAAACTTATGGGTTAGATCAGGGGTGTCAAACAGGCTTCTACTGTCCTGGCCTCCCTGCTGAACCTCCTGATGGCACCTGGTATATTTTAGCCGCTGTGTGACAGAGTGTTGGACTAGATGGGCCATTGGCCTGATTCAACATTGGCTTCTCTTATGTTCTTATGTTTGTTCTTATGTGGCCCAGGGGCCAGATCAGGCCCGCAGTGGAACTGATCGTCTCCTGCTTCCAGTTCTGCTGCTGCTGCTGCATCCTAGCTTGCTTCGCCAGACTCTCTCAATCGCTCAGCCATTTCATGTTTCCCCCTGGGTCCCAGACTCAGGACTCTGAGCATGAGATTTCTCTGGTGAACACCGATAAATCAAAAGTAGGTTTGCAGCTTACAGAGCTAATGTTTTATGCATGTTTTTATTTTAAGTTAAAATCTCTGGGTTTGTGTCCTTTATAAAGTTTATATCTCCGCTACCTGGTATTGCATTTTATGACACACACGAACACGGCCCGACAAGGTCTCATTTAGGTCAGATCCGACCAATCTTGCCTCTAAGCTGTGGAGTCTTGTGAGCAATAATTCTACTTTGTGAGCTACCGGCATTAAATCTGTGAGCCATCGATTTGACTGCTGCATAAATCAGTTTGCTCTGGAGCCCCCCTTCCCAAGCTCAGACAAAGATCTGTGAGCTGGAAGCTAAAAAACTGTGAGCCAGCTCACACTAACAGCTTAGAGGGAACACTGCCCAATGGGCTTTCATTGTTCTCCTCTCCTCCCTTTTGACCTTACCACAACTCAGTGAGGTAGGTTAGGTGGAGAGTGTCCAACTGGCCCACGGTCATTCCAAGAGGACTGTGGGGATTCTAACCTGGCTTTCCCAGATCCAACTCTGAGACCAATGTTCCCTCTAAGCTGTGGAGCTAGCTCACACTAACTCAGCTTAGAGGGAACACTGGATCCGACCCTCATAACAAATGAGTTTGACACCCCTGGGTTAGATCTAGACAATTTCCCATCGGCGGAACAGAAATTTCCTGCCTCTCCTCCCACTTCAACCCATTGGTCTCCAAAAAAAAGTGCTGCTGCGTCTTGGGGCACTGGGGACCCCAAGGAACGAGATGAAAGGGGGTCTTGCAGCAGGAAGGGCGGATTGGTGGATGCTGCCAATATAATCTGGATCCCTGCCCATAAAACCCAGGCTTTGCACACACACAAAAAAAACCCCTCACTAATGAACCAGGCAACCCAACTGTAACGTACAAACTGTTCTGAATTGTGGGGGTCAATTTCCAGCACAACACTTTTACTATCGTCCTCATTACTTGCATTTAGAATTATTTTAGACCTTAAAAAGTGCACGGCGGCCCAAGGATTTGGGGGCCACGGTGAGCCACTGATGACTTGTCGGAGCGTCTCCCTCCCCAAGAGCCGAGCCGCAGCTGTTCCTACAAATTCCTCTTGCCGTTTTATCCAAACGGCAGGAATCTGGGACAATATCTGACACTGAGGATGCTGATTTTCACACCGGCTTTTCTCAACCCCAGGTCCTTAATCCAGGACTGAGTTCTAGCCCCCTCGTAGAGAAATTTGAACCTTATAGACGTGTTCTTGATTTATGCTGGATCCAAAATAATTCTCAGATTGCTGTTGCCAGTGTCGAGAAAAAAAACTCAGGGTTCACGTGCAGTTACCTGGCTGGAGTGATTCTAAAACAGCTCACCAAGGAGCACATACCATGGTTCCAAGTGGAAAGAGAACCTCTGCGTGAACAAGGGCATCGCATTCATTAAGCCATGCATGATTTGAGTGCAATTGGAAGGAGGGGAAAAAAAAACCCAAGAAGAAACAGAGGGGATCGCTTTCCTTTTGTAATGCCGGGAAATCCACATGTATGACCTCTACCTATTACGGTGTGCGTGGGGGTAAGCCATGGGGCTTTACAGCCATGGCTTCCCACAGCTAGACGTGCATGGAAATGACACATGCCATTTTTCAGGAAATATCTGCAGGGTTGGAGTTATTTGCAACCCGGCTCTTTAATGTTCTTCTCTGACCTTTAATGGCAGGAGGGCATTCGCGGGCTTCCTGGCAATGTCAACACACGCAGGCACAAACACACACACCCAAGAAGGATTTAAAGGTCCCTGCAATACGATGTCTTAATTGTCATTGAGGACCGCTTATGTATTTTAAGTAGCTGTGTGCAGGGTGTTGTGTTTTTTTTTTTTTTCCCCTTCGTGACTCTGCCAGTGTGACCTCGGGCAAGAACACAGGGACACAATGCAGCTGATTACTCCAGGCCATGAGCTTCAAAGAGGGACAGAGCGGGAAACGGTTGCTTTCATAATGTGGCTGACATTTTAAAAGTCCGGGGCAACTGCGGCACAGGCTGTGCCCTGGGTCCTTCGGCTTGGACGGAGGCGCCATGATCCCGCGTGCTTGTCGGTTATTCTCGGAGAGGGCGCTTGGCTCGACAGCTGAGAGCCGCTGGAATCCGGGCGAAGGGGGGAAGATGTAAAGTCACGGACTCGAGGCTTTATTCCTCAAGGGATTCTCGCTGCGATATTAAGCGTGTCGATTTACTTTGGGGGATCAGATCCAGCTGGAGCAGAGGCCGCGCCGTTTCAAAAATTTGACGGGGAGGAGCCGTCTCCTTCCCTTCTCCACCGACTAGATTTTCTCTGGCCCCAAACACAAGATCCTTGGGCGTTCGTGCAAGCTGGATCGTCACTCGGTTACCGCAGCCGGTGGATAAGGCAAGCGTTGAGAAAGGGGTGGGTATGAAAAATGTGAGTTTCAGCAGTGCAGGTCTTCTGAGTACTTGTCAAGTCAGAGCTAAAACAGGTCCAGTTGGACTTCGGTTCCTCTTGCATAAACCCTAAGCTGCCGCATATATCCTATCCTGTCCCCAAAATTGAAAGTTTCATAGTGTATCCCAGGACCGTAGCCAGGATTTTTTTTAGTTGGGGGGCATTTAATTTTTTTAGGGGGCACTGGCTAATCGAAATAAAAAATAATTTGATCTGGACCCTTGTGCTGGACAGCTGTGCAGGAATACCTGGCTGCTTCCCTTCACCTGCTGCCACTCAGGGGCCCTGAGCTGAATGGGAAGTTTGGGGGGGGGCTTGCCAGTAAGTGAGGGGGCCTAGCCCCAAGAGGCCCCACTGTAGCTACAGGCCTGGTATCCTCCTGTTAGGATCTAGACTAGGCTTCCCAATCACTCAGGCACAGTGAGGAACTCCCCACCTCCCGTCCAAAACTCCCACCCTCAAGAAATTTCAGGAGTGGGATGGGGGAAATTGCCTCCATAGGAACTAGGGTTGTCAACCTTCCGATCAGTTACACTGGAGAAAACGGCTGCTCTGGAGGGACCTCCAAGGTCCCTCCCCTTGCCAAAGCCTGCTGTCCCCAGGCTCCACCCACAAATCCCCGGGAATTTCCCAACCCAGAGTTGGCAACTCTAATAGCAACGTCCTAGGAAATGCCCCTGATCTGCATGGTCTTTACCTTAGAGATTAAGGGGAATCCCTACGGCATGTAGAAGTAACACTGCATCAGCCCAAATCCCACCCTTCCCGGGCACCACCCTAAGTTCTCTTGGTTTTTGCCAAGGCAACGCTGGAGACCATAATCTAGACCAGTGACCCCCAACGTGATGCCTGCCAACGAGCTTTCTGGCATACATTGCTTCTTGAATAAAGCACATCTTCCCAAAAGCAAAGAGCCAATCCTGTTTCCCCTCCACTTCGCTGCAGGAGGATGTGTTTCAGAACCCAGGAGGTGTTACTTTTTGTGTCTGCAGGGAGAATCTAGTCAAAAAGAGCTGCCTCCTTCATAGGACAATATGTGGCTGGCCACTTCCCATCACAATGTGATTGGCCCAAGTTTCCCATGGCAGTCATTTTGTGATTCGTAGGGTTTGCCATAAGTCGGAAGTGACTTGACGTCCTTGATACACACACGTTGTGCATACATGCACTGGTAATGGGATCAGTTCAGGAGGCCAAAAGACTTGCCTACAGTTTGGTGTAGTGCAGGCATGTCCAACTTCGAACAGGTAGCAATCTATTTTTTTTCCGGCCAAAAGTGCCGGTGATCTACCACCCTGGAAATAAAGTTTCAAGTTAGTTTCAAATTAGATTTTAACCCACTAAAGTTGGGTTCCACCATGCCAGCCCCCTTTATAATGCACCTTCTGCACTGGGGTGCTTGTTTAGTATAAATACTAGCTAAATCTGGTCAAATATGCCAAATAAAATTTATTAAAAAACAGTCATAAGACCAGCAGAATAAACTAAAATAATATAACACAAAAACTACGACAAAAGACCCTTACAGCCATGTTTCAACCAGTCATTTCCATCATTAATAGCTCAAATTACAGTGCAATCTATGCTTTTTGATTACCAGGTAACAATATTTAGCAACATTACATGAGACAGACTCGTAATTATCAGCCAGTAAAAACTTCATCAAACGTTCCTCGGCATATATAAAATAATTTGCCAAAGGTTTAAAATGTGAGAGAAGGGGTATCAGCAACTGCTGTCTCTCTTCGCCATATATAGGGCAATGAAGTAATAAATGGGAGGCTGACTCCACCGGATCTAATGAGCTAAATTTGGTCCAAAACTGTCACTGTCCCATAGTATTAAAGATCAACAGGAGCTGAAGAGCTCTGGATGATGCCAAAACCACACATGCAGTCCTAAAAGTAAAAATAAGAATTCATCATACTGGCACCAATGATCAAATACCACCAAACAATCATCGAAAACAAACAAACACCTGTCCAGCAAACCAGGAGACCAGGTGGGGCTGGTGATCTACCTCTGACCCCTCCATGATCTACTGGTAGATCGCAATCTACCTGTTGGACATATCTGGTGTAGTGGTTAAGTCTGGTCTTCCAGAGATTTGTGTCCCCTCCTTGCAAGAGGTAAGGAGAGCCAGTTTGGTGTAGTGCAGCTGCTGGATGACCTTGGGCAAGCCATAGTTCTGTCAGAGCTGTCCTTGAAAGAACAGTTCTCTCAGAGCTCTCTCAGCCCCACCTACCTCACAGGGTGTCTGTTGTGGGGAAGGGAAGGGAAAGGAGTTTGTAAGCCGCTCTGAGACTCTGAGTGAAGGGTGAGGTATAAATCCAATCTCCTCCTCCTCCTCCTCCTCCGCTTCTTCTTCTCCTTCTCCTTCTTTCCTCCTAAGATTCTTGTTTGTTTTCTATCTCTGGAGAACAAGTATGGTGTTTATACATGACACTGCTTTATCCCGCATCAGACCCCTGGTCTGTCAAGACCAATTTGGTCCACTCTGACTGGCAGTTGCTCTCCAGGGTCTCATGCGGAGGTTTCACACATCTCCGACTACCTGTTCCTTTTAACTGGAGACGCTGGGGATTGACCTTGGGACCTTCTGCATGCCAAGCAGATGCTCTGCCGCTGAGCCGTAAGTTCTCCCCACATGGTTTGGAGTGTTGAACTAGAGCCAGCGGAGACCTGGCTTCACAGTGAGGATAGCATGAAGCTCCCTGCATGACCTTAAGTCAGTGATTAGCTCTCAGCCTAGCATGCCTAGTTGGACTGTCGTGGAGATCAAATGGGTGAAAGGGAACCACGTGCTACTTGCAAGGATAAAACACAGAAGAGGAACGCTGATTGATAGTGTAGAGTCCTAATGGAGCAACTTCCTGATTTGCACCACATTTCCCCACCCTCTGTGGCTTTCCCAGGTCTCTAGGAGAGTAATGAAAGCCGCTGGGCCAAGGTGGTCACGCTCCTTTGCTTTCCTATTGATCCTCAGACCTCCACGCCTGCAAGGAGATGGAGCTGAAATAGCTGAGTGGATCTCATTTTATCTTAATTACACTCCAAAAAGCTCAACCGATCTTCACGTTGCCTTGCAATAGCCAAAAAAAAAAAAATAGACGCTCTGATGGTGTGGTTGGAGAGTCCCCAGCTTTGAGAACAGTTCCCCCCCCCATCCAACTTAAACAGCTGTGTTAAACCTCTGCACTTCCGAGACTAATGGGTCGGCATGGGTGTGTTTGTCTTCCAGGGATGCCTTCTGTGCTTATTTACCGAGTCAATTAGCAAAAGATAACCTTCCATTGTGCAATCGTCAATAAATCAATTGTGTTAAGACTATCTTGGAATATTCCCCATTATTTTCCTGAATATTGTTGACTCTAGCCACTTAAGAAAGGCAGCACCCTTCAACTGAGCTCGGCAGAGGGTAAAATGGGTTTTTGCACAAGGTCAATACGTAGCCATCAGTTTGGGTGGAGGGGGGAGAAGAAATATTTAGGTCCGTTTCAGAGGGTAACCATGCTGGTCTGCAGTTGAAGAGCTGGATTCGAGTCTTGTAGAACCTTAGAGACCAATAAAATTTGGGGGTTATAAGCTTTCAAGACTCAAAGGTCCTTTCTTTGATTCTTTTTAAAAAATTATTTTGTTGGTAGTTTTGTATTTTTATGTGCGTGTGTGTGTGTCCATGTGTGTGAGTGTGTATGCACCTGGAAGGTATGACGACCCCTAGTGACTGACCCCTACTGGGGCCTGGAGGATATTCAGAGAGGCGGCTGAATAAAGCCTGCCCCTGTCCTCTCGACTGCTGGCATTCCAAGGAGGTCTCCCAATCCAAGTACTTGCCAGAGTCAACTTCCAAGATCTGACAAGATCGGGCTTTCCTGGGCTACCCAGTGCAGGGCCTTTCTTTGATTCTTGAAAGCTTATCTTCTGAAAATCTTGCTGGTCTTTAAGGTGCCACTGAACTCTAATCCAGCTCTGTTAAGGTTTATGAGAACTTTGATATTTCTTTTAAAAAAGAGGAAAAAAAACTTGCTCTTCAGTGGCAATGGGTTGGATCTCACCAGCTTGTCTGCTGGGTCTTTCACGTTTCCCCTTCTAGCATCCAGGGCTTTTTTTTTTTTGTAGAACTTATTAGCATAATAGGCCACACCCAACAGCAGGAACTCATTAGCATATTAGGCCACACCCCTGACAGCACAGCTCATTAGCATGTTAGACCACTCAGCCCATTTTACCAGAAGTGTGGTTATCCAGCCACACCCACCTTTTGCTTCTTATTCTGTTTACCTTGTTTGTTGTCAAAACCCCAGGGCTTTTTTTGGAGCAGGAACTCCTTTGCATGTTAGGCCACATGCCCCTAATGTAGCCAATCCCAATGATTTTCTGCTGCTGGGTGTGGCCTGTTATGCTAATGAGTTCTTGCTGGGTGTCGCCAACTCAGGAGCCAGCCAGAACTCCATTCCTGTGCTTTCCTGCCCAAAAATAGCCCTGCTAGCATCCATGAATACTTAGGCTCCCTCCTCCACAGCAAGGCATTCTCAGTGGTCAAAAGACGACAAAGAAGAAGAGTTGGTTTTTATACCCCGCTTTTCTCTATTGTAAGGAGTCTCAAAGCAGCTTACAACCTCCTTCCCTTCCCCTCCCCTCAACAGACACCCTGTGCGATAGGTGGGGCCGAGAGAGTTCTGAGGGGCCTGTGACTGACCCAAGGTCATTCAGGTGGAGTAGTCGGGAACCAAGCCCGGTTCTCCAGATTAGAGTCCACCGCTCTTAACCACTACACCAAGCTGGTCCACTACTCCAAAGGTTCCTTTCTCCCTCTTTTTGGCAGTGGAAAGGCCAGTAGGTTCAAACCCAACTGGTCTGAGTGTTGCCGTGAAGGAATACGGGTTGGTGCCAAATAGAATTCATTTCTGATTACTTTGTCTTCATAAATTTACCTGTTTTTATGGACTCTAAAAGCTAACGTGTGCTGACTCTTGGTGACCCCATGAAGTTCTACCACATGGGGCTCTCAAGGCAAGAGATGAGCAGAGGTGTTTTGCCAATGGCTCCCTCTGCACAGCAACCCCAGTCTTCCTTGGTCTTCCTTGGTGGTCTCCCATCCGAGTATCGACCCTCCTTATAGACCCTATAGCTCCGCAAAGTGGCTTGCATCCCTTTGAAATTATAACAAAACTGATGCGCGATGGCTTAAGTTGGTGGTAAACCAGAAAGCTTTCTGTTGCATTGCAGCTCAAAAACCACCCTAAGATGGGACCTTAGGAGGAGGCACCAGAGTCCATACCAATGGATGTCAATGCTGAGTCAGTAGATATGGACAATGGCGTCTTCTCCTAAGGAACTGTAGGTCCCCCTTTTGGGTGGCTTTCGTTCTGCAATGCAACAGACTGATTTTTGGTGCGCCGCCAACAAACCACCCTCTGCTCACATGTCTTTTGTTTTTTATGTGCTCTCAAGTCACTTCCAACTTATAGCAACCCTATGGATGCATGTCCTCCAAGATGTCCTATCATTAATAACCTTGCTCGGGTCTTATAAACGGGAGGCCATGGCTTCCTTGATTGAATCAATCCATCTCATGTTGGGTCTTCCCAGGGCCTTTTTTGTAGAAAAAGCCCAGCAGGAACTCATTAGCATAATAGGCCACACCCAACATCAGAAACTCATTTGCATATTAGGCCACTCCCCCATGTTACCAGAAGTGTGGTCATCCACCCACTCCCACCTTTTGCTTCTTATGCTCTTTACCTTGTTTGTTGTCAAAACCCAGGGCTTTTTTTGCAGCAGGAACGCCTTTGCATGTTAGGCCACACACCCCAGATGCAGCCAATCCTAATGCATTTCTGCTGTTGGGTGTGGCCAACTATTATGCTAATGAGTTCCTGCTGGGTGTGGCCAACTATTATGCTAATGAGTTCCTGCTGGGCGTGGCCAACTAAGGAGCCAGCCAGAATGCCGTTCCTGTGCGTTCCTGCCCAGAAATAGCCCTGGGTCTTCCTCCTTCCTATTGCCTTCAACTTTCAACGCTACCCATTTAATCAGCCAGTCACAGCCCTCAGCTATCAGGAGGGAAACAGCCCCAGCATTGTTCCAGTTGTGCATTAACCTCCTCATGCATGCTTTTGCTCTTGTGACTCTCAAGTTCAGCATCAGCGGTGGTCATTCTCAGGTGCTTGCTGGGGCCCAGGAGGCCTCAGAAGAGGCATCTCCACTTCTCTACCTGGGGACAGGCATGAAGCAGCTGAGCCCACTGAAGTGTGGGGGCTTCTATCAGCACAAGAACCTAAGAACCTAAGAAGATCCCTGCTGAATCAGACCAGTGGTCCATCTAGTCCAGCATTCCAAGCCACACAGTGGCCATTGACTTATTATGGAAGGCCAATATGGTATAGAGGCCAAGTCCCCGGTGTCGTTTCCTAGCACTGGTGTGCAGAGCTTGACCACTTCTGAATGTGGAGGTTCCCTTAAGTCACCCTGACTAGTAGCCACTAGTAGACCTGCCCTCCTTGAATCTGTCTGATCCCCCTTTGAAGCCAACCTTTAAAACCCTCTATAGCCAGGGTCCAGCATACCTGAGGGACCGCCTTTCCCCATATGTTCCCCCATGGGCACTATGGTTGGGGGCCCAACACTTTTTGGTTACCCCAGGCCCCAGGGACATCAAACTCACTGTGACTAGGACCAGGGCCTTCTCGGTGGCGGCTCCTACCTGGTGGAATGAGCTCCCGGAGGAGATCTGGGCCCTGCGGGACCTTGGGCAGTTCCACAGGGCCTGCAAAACGGAGCTCTTCTGCCAGGCTTTCGAATAGGAGCCACCGCCACCACTGTACCACCACTGTACCGCTACTGCAAAGAGTGGGGAGGCCATCGGGGTACCTGATGGCCCTGGGCCAAAGATCAGAAGGCGGGGTTATCCTGGAACCTGCTTCGTTGTTCTGGGTACATCTTCCAGAATCCATCTTGGAACTCTGAACTCTTAGAGCACCAGCACTTTACTGTAATTTTGTACTGTTTTATCTGGTTTTTACAGTTTTATTATGGCCTGGAGCCCTTATTGTTAGCCGCCCTGAGCCCGCTGGGGAGGGCGGGATATAAATGTGAATAATAAATAAATAAAATAAAATAAAACTATGCTTGTAGCCATTGTTATGCCCTTAGGCACTGAATTCCACATTTGGTGCCAGAAATCTGCCACCCAATTCACCCGCCCTCTTCAGGGCAGGAGCAGCCCCTGGTTACTGCAACAGCTAGTTCTCCACCATTGCTTGTATGTTTTCCCTGGAGAAGTCGATTGCTTAGTTTGCAATCAAGTCACTCAAAAGCAGAACTCTACAACATTACACCGGTTGCTGTTTTGCAAAGGCAAATGAGACTTCGATCTTTGGAACAATTTGCGCCTCGCAGATTTGTGTACGGGAAAGTGCCAAAAACATACCCTTCTGCGTAACTTTACTAAAACGGCACTAAGCAATCTGTAAGGCCACGTTGACTTTGAGGTAGGAAATCAATTCCTGCTCTTATCCTCCTTGTGCTTCCAAAGTCTGCAGCCTTGACCGTAAATTGAATATTACACCGCTGTGGAGAACATCTTCCTTGTCAAGCTAGTCGCGGCATTCTTCCATTGATGATGATTGGTGGCTTTAAAACTCACATGACTGCTGGATAATAAATGAGAACTGTCATTGTGCATGGACTGTTGTGGGCTGGATATTCTTCTCCATATTGTGTTCTGACCTCCGCATGATGTATGGTTTACTTCAGGGCGATTTCAAAAAATACTGAGGGAAACAGACAAGGACTTTTAAAGAAAAAAAGAGTGGAAGAGAGAGAGAGAGAGAGAGAGACCTCTAATTGGATGTCTCTCTTAGACCCTCTGCTGACCCTGTGAGGATGGACTTTAATGGATGTATTCATCATACATAAAGGAACGACTCAGGGCCAAATTTTTCTCTCCTGAACAAACTAAAGCAGACGCTATGGTGAAATGCCTTTTATCTTGGTTCTGGTGGTGTCACACTGGGCGGGGAGGTTGACCTGGGAGCCCAGAGAGCAAGCATGGGTTTGGATACTGCCAGCTGTTCTTCTCGATCACATCCAGCTCCTAAACAACTACGGCCAAGCTCCGAAGCATTGACCTGTGTAACCCAGGTCTTATAGGTGCCACTGGACTCTAAATCTGTTCTATTGGTGAACCCCAGTTATTCTGATCCCATCAGATCTCAGAAGCTAAATACGGTTCAATGTGGTTAGTACTTTGATAGGACATCATCAGGGCCGGCTCACTCACTAGGCAAACTAGGCATTTGCCTAGGGCAGGCTGGCCCTTAGGGCACTAGACTGCACTCGGCTGCCCCCACCAAAAGCCCTACATCTCCCTGACTGGGTGACTGCCACCACCTCTTTCTCCCCGAGTCCGGCAAGTGCGCCCAGAAGTGCTGACTGCACAGAGTCCTCTTGGAGCTCCATAGAGCCTCATTGGACCCTGCCCTCCCACAAGCCAAAAAGCTGCTGGACAACTTCTCCAGGGAGACGGGGGGGAGGGCGGTGGCCACCCTATGGGCGCCAGAAGGGATCCTCACCTAGGGTGCAAAATATGCTGGGGCCGGCCCTGGACACCATCGGAGAAGTCTAGGTTTGCTATGCAGACAGAGCCTTTTCACCTACCAAAAAAGAGACCCTCTTCCCTCCGTCACCAATGGAAAAGCTGGTAGGATCCCAACTCCTCGCATGACTGAATGGAGAAAGGAAATGCAGACATTAGTTGCTGTAGATTTTCCAGGTTGTCTGGCTGTGGTCTTGGCATTGTAGGATTTGACATTTTGCAAGTAGCTGTGACTGGCATCCTCAGAGGTATAACACAGAAAGACGGAGAACTCTCTGTGTCAAGGTGAGAAGAAAAATGGCAGGTGGGTAATTTATATCTGTTCCGGAAGGTGGGGTGGGGCTGAGTCATTATCTTGCAGGAGTTCCCCGGGCTATGAACATGCTAATAGAGGAGCTTTCCTGAGGAGGTTCTTTTGTATGTAGATTGGCTGTTGAAATTCTAATCTTATCGTGGCCACACAACCCGGAAAATCTACAGCAACTAATGAACTCCGGCTGTGAAAGCCTTCAACAACATATTGAAATGCGGACAGTTCGAGCTAGTACAGCATCCTCGGGGATCACCCACAAATCAGCAGGAATGGGGATGTTCATAAAGTAGTGTTCCTGAGCACTGATTGTGGGAATGAGCCTATGGTCATACACTTCATCTGCCCATAGACTCTAGGCTCACAAACTGACTCATACCCTCTGCTCCCTCTAAGCTGTGGAGTCTTGTGAGCAAAAATTCTACTTTGTGAGCTACTGCCACTAAAGTTATTATTATTATTGTATTATTATATTGTTATTGTTGTTGTTATATTTATGAATCACCCCACCCATGCTACTGCAGGGCTCTGGGCGATGTACAACCCAAAATAAAACAAGATAGAAGAAGAAGAAGAAGAAGAAGAAGAAGAAGAAGAAGAAGAAGAAGAAGAAGAAGAAGAAGAAGAAGAAGAAGAAGAAGAAGAAGAAGAAGAAGAAGAGGAGGAGGAGGAGGAGGAGGAGGAGGAGGAGGAGGAGGAGGAGGAGGAGGAGGAGGAGGAGACAAGAGATTGGATTTATACCCCACCATTCACTACCCAAAGGTGTCTCAGAGCGGCTTACAAACTCCTTTCCCTTCCCCTCCCCACAACAGAGACCCTGTGAGGCAGGTGGGGCTGAGAGAGCTCTTTCGAGGACTGCTCTTGGGAGAGCAGCTCTGCGAGAACTTGTGACTGACCCAAGGTCACACCAGCAGCTGCATGTGGAGGAGTGGGGGATCAAGCCCAGTTCTCCCAGATTAGAGTCCACACACTTAACCACTACACCAAACTGGCTCACCAATTTGGCTATTGCATAAATCAGTTTGCTCTGGAGCCCTCCTTCCTGAGCTAAGACAAAAATGTGTGAGTTGGAGGCTAAAAAACTGCGAGCCAACTCACACTAACTCCACTTAGAGGGAACACTGCTCACACCTCTCCCCATGTGTGTTCGCTCTTTCTCACAAGCAGATGTATGTGCAAGGTGTATGTGCACTCACTATAATCTGTGAACAGGGTTCTGTGTGCAAGGTATACTTCATTTTTCTTTGTATGTGTGTTGAACATTTCTTATGTCACACTGAGCAGGAGACCTTTTCAGTCATTACAGCCATAGGTACCAAAAGTCCACCCACCATGCATAACAGGAGTCCTAGGGCTCTTTTTGTATCAGGAACTCCTTTGCATATTAGGTGACACATCCCTAATATAGCCAATCCTCCTAGAGCTTATAGTCACCCCTGTAAGAAGAGCTCTGTAAGCTCTTGGAGGATTGGCTACATTAGGGGGCGTGTCGCCTGATATGCAAAGGAGTTCCTGCTACAAAAAGAGCCCTGGCTGGTACCTATGATTTACCCAGTACAGGGGCGGATCTGCTATGAAACTAATGAAGCTTAAGCCTCGGGGCCCCTAATCCTGGAGTGAATTTTTCAACAAAATTGGAGTGGTTTTTTTTAAGTGCTTGTTATTAAAACAAGGCTATTTTGAATAGATTCTTTTGAACTATGGTGCTGGAGAAGACTCTTGAGAGTCCCTTGGACTGCAAGGAGATCAAATCATTCAATCCTAAAAGAAATCAACCCTGACTGTTCCCTGGAAGGCCAGATCCTGAAGTTGAAACTCAACTACTTTGGCCACCAAATGAGAAGGGAGCCCTCACTGGAGAAGGCCCTGATGCTGGGAAAGATTGAATGTCAAAGAAGAAGCAGATGGCAAACGATGAGATGGTTAGACAGTGTCATCGATGCAACGAACATGAAATTGAGCAAACTTCAGAGGACAGTGGAAGACAGGAGTGCCTGGTGTGATCTGGTCCATGGGGTCACGAAGAGTTGGATTTGACTGTGCAACTGAACAACAACAACAATTTTAGTGATAGAATCATGTCAATGGGTTGAAGTACTGAATATTGACCTTAGAATATGCTCTCGTGCCCATTTCATATGGCCTCAAAATGTCCCTCTAATTGGTCAGATTTCAAAAAATTTGAGAAAGGGCTCCCATAACAGTTCAAGCTTCGGGGCCCCAAAAATGTAGGTCCACCACTGACCCAGTATGTGAGGTCAGTACATTGTATGAACTGGAGAAAGGCACATATTTACCATTTGTGTGCAACATTGGTATTGCATAAGTCCAGTGGGTCATTTGTGCATACCAAAGCTATAAGCACATGGTAAATACATGGATCACCCCTGTTCACAGCCAGAATGGTTAAATCTAGAAAACAGACATAATTGTGCCCCACTGATATGAGTGGGATAGTGTAATCCAGACAGAAGCTGTAGCCCAATGTAGTTGAGAATGGAATGCGAATTCTAGCACCTTTGGGGTTAGTTCTTCCAGAAAGTTTGCAAATCCATATTAACTTGTCCTAGCCTCTCCTTCTCCTCCCGTCTTCCTTCAAAACCCGCAGACACATGCCGAGTACATTTCTTTTTATCTTCCGCAGAGCTTTGCCGGCAGGTCAGCGTGTCAGCCGTAGCTTTTTGTGGCTCTTCTCATGTTTCATCGCTGCCGCTATTTAAACATCGGTTTTTGTATTTAATTTGACAATCTTTATGTAGCGGCTGGCATGGTAATTCAGCCTACTTGTCTTTCCCAGGACACCAGGAGATCTAACTAAGTCAGAACATCTTTCTTTCGAGTCCGAGATTTCTATTTATTGCCTGGCTCACTCAGAAAGACAAGTTGAGTTATCATTCGGTACAAAGAACCCGAAAGGCATTTATATGCTTGAAGTACTGTATAACTGTCCTGTACGGCAGCGCAGTGCATCAGGAAATGCATTACGGCTCAGACAAATCCCTCGGCAGAAAGAGTTATCAAGTCCCAATTGTTTTCTGCAACAGAGAGCAGGGATCTAGGAAGCATGCTACCCACCCGCCCCTGATCTGAGCCCTCGTGCCTCTTAGCAAGGGAATGGCTGAGGGCAGATGATTCTCCGCCTCTGGCTGGCTTACATTTGGAATGAGAGTAGAAGTGACAGTCACTGACAAGCAGCCTCCCAAGGCTGCAGCTGAAACCAGCTCATTTGTTGGGGCAAGAAATAAGGATTTGTGATTGGGCATTGGGGACATCACTCACCTGTGTGAATCATAGCTGTTATTGATGGCCAGAGGGGTAGGAAGATGAGGAGGGGCTCTGGCTCAGTGGTAAAGCATCCGCTTGGCATCCAGAAGGTCCCAAGTTCAATCCCCGGCATCTCCAGCAGCAAGGACCAAGCAGTATGTGACATAACTCAGTATAAGGCAGCTTCAATTACACCCATTATTAGGAGGGGCCATGCCTCAGTGGAAGAATCATAGAATCATAGTTGGAAGGGGCCATAGAGGCCCTCTAGTCCGACCCCCTGCTCGATGCAGGATCAGCCTAGGGCACCCCTGACAAGTGCTTGTCCAGCTGCTGCTTTGCTTAATAGAAACATGACAGAATTGATAGAATTAAGAGCATCTGCTTGGCGTACGGAAGATCCCGCTTTCAATCCCTGGCATCTCGTTCAAAGGATGAGGTAGTAGATGATGTGAGACACTGCTAACAGAGAAGAAGAAGAAGAAGAAGAAGAAGAAGAAGAAGAAGAAGAAGAAGAAGAAGAAGAAGAAGAAGAAAGCTGCTACCAGTCTGAGTAGACAATACTGGGCTCGGTGGACCAATGTTTCAGTATAAGACAGCTTCATGAGAGAAGACGTTTTGGAAAGAGAAAGAAATTCTGGATGTTAATGCTGAGTGCCTGGCTAACATGAGGTGAACTGCGCAAATGTTTAACCCTTGACAATTGAAGAAAATGTCCTCTGTTCCAAGGACCATGGCACAGTTCTATGGGTGTTTTGAAAAGACGAGAGAGAGAGAGAGAGAGAGAGAGAGAGAGAGAGAGAGAGAGAGAGAGAGATTACTTCAAGTAGATGTTTCCCTCACTCCTCCATGGTCGCCAAGTCCTCCTTGGCCACCAGTGGTGTGGGGGAAGGTGGCCAGATCCATGCTGGGAAACCCCTGGAGATTTGGGAATGAAGCCTGGGGAGGACAGGGACCTCACTATGGATGCCAGCCTCCAGGTGTGACCAGGAGATCCCTCAGAATTACACCTCATCTCCAGACTACAGAGATCAGTTCCCCTGGAGAACATGGCTGCTTTGGAAGGTGAACTCTACGGCATTGTACCCCACTGAGATCCCTGTCCTCCCCACGTTCCTTCCCCAAGTCTCTAGGAGTTTCCCAATCTGGAGCAGACACCCGCCACCACCAATAGCCAGAGGAGAATTGGCAGCCCCCAGACCTCAGTAGGGTACAGTTCCATAAAGTCCACCCATCAAAGAATCCTTTTTCGCCAGGGGAACTGATCTCTGTTGTCTGGAGATGAGCTGTAATTCTGGGGCATCTCCAGGTCTCACCTGGAGGCTGGCATGCCTGCTCCCTTCTTGTGTCCCCAAACTGTAATCCTCAGCCAGTGAAGGGCACTTCGTTTGGCCGTCCTTTTTCTCTCTCAGACGAGAAGTATGCAGAGGGATGCTTAAATAGTCAGAACGCGCGGAGAACATTTTATTTTATTTCATTTCATTGAGAGGAAAAAAAAATGTTTGACATTTCCAGGCCAAGAGCCTGGCCTTCCATAGCAAAGGTCACTGTTGTGTAAACAGATATTAATGGTTAGCCGGGTAATGGGTACATAAACGGGTCACATTAATAATTAACATGAGCGGGAAAGCTGGCGGCTCGGACCGAGGTGTGTGGAAATAATGACAGCGGCCCCCTTTTCTTTTTTTTCCGGAAAGGGCACAGACCACAATTTTTAAAAAGGCACCTCAGGAATCAAGTGGAGGGCAACCGTTTCTCACTCTTCCTCGCCGGCAGAGTCGTCTGGGAATCTGGGGAAGCGGCGAGTCCTTGAATCTGTGAAGGAAATGAGATGCAAACATCAGCCGCCGACTCCGGCCGTGGCCCCATGATATCATCTTCTTGGCACACTTGATCAAAGTGAAACGTTGGAAAGGAAGGGTTTGCCACCAGACAGGGAGACGGGGGGGATGGGACCTTTTTAATCAAGGTGGTCTCTGCGTACGTGAAAAAATATAATTAAACTAGAGATCCATTCACCTGGAGAAAACGGCCGATTTGGAGGGCAGACTCTATAGCAGGGGTGTCGAACTCAGTTGTCACGAGGGCCGGATCTGACACAAATGAGACCTTGTCGGCCCGGGCCGTGTGTGTCATAAAATATGCCAGGCAGCAGAGATATAAACTTTATAAAGGACACAAATGCAATGTTTTTTTTTAAAAAAAACCCTTAAAATAAAAACATGCTTTAAACCAGGGCTCTTTTTGTAGAAAAAGCCCAGCAGGAACTCATTAGCATAATAGGCCACACCCAACAGCAGAAACCTATTAGCATATTAGGCTACACCCCTGACAACACAGTTCATTGGCATATTAGGCCACACCCACATGTTACCAGAAGTGTGGTCATCCAGCCACACCCACCTTTTGCTTCTTATTCTCTTTACCTTGTGTGCTGTCAAAATCTGGGACATTTTTTTGTAGCAGGAACTCCTTTGCATGTTAGGCCACACACCCCCTAATGTAGCTGAGATCCTGGAGAGCCGCTGCCAGTCTGAGTAGACCATACTGACCTTGATGGACAGAGAACAGAAGAACATAAGAGCAGCCAGTGCTGGATCAGGCCAGTGGCCCATCCAGTCCAACATTCTGTGTCACACAGTGGCCAAAAATACCAGGTGCCATTAGGAGATCCACCAGTGGGGCCAGGACACTAGAAGCCCTCCCACTGTTGACCACCACCCCCAAGCACCAAGGATACAGAGCATCACTTGCCCCAGACTGAGAGTTTCTTCCTATACCTTGTGGCTAATAGCCACTGATGGACCTCTGCTCCAGATGTTTATCTAATTCTCTCTTGAAGCTGTCCGTGCTTGTAGCTGCCACCACCTCCTGTGGCAGTGAATTCCATGTGTTAATCACTCCTTGGGTGAAGAGGGTCCAATTCAGTATAAGTCAGCCTTTCCTTTTTTATATAAGAAGTGCAAGACACTCAAATTATGGCTCGTGGAAGCAGAATGGTGGTGGTAAGTGCCATAAAGTCACAGCAAACTTGTGGCAGCCCCATCAGGTTTTCATAGCAACAGCCATTCAGAGGCAGTTTGCCATTGCCCAGTCTTGTGTAGAGACCCCGGACTTCCTTGGTGGTCTCCCATTCAAGGACTAACCAGGAATAACTCTGCTTAGCTTCCCAGATCTAAATGATATCAGGCGGGCCAGGGCCATCCAAGTCAGGCTGAAAGCAAAATAACTTATGGGAGATCATCTACTGTTTCTAAGTGTGCCAGTTGTTGAATTCTTTGGTGCAAAATTTGGACTTTTTACAACACGCACAGAGCCAGTGTGGTGTAGTGGTTTAGACTGTCGGATTAGGACAGAGTTGTTGAACTCATTTGTTACAAGGGCTGGATCTGACATAAAGGTGAATTTGTTGGGACAGATCGTATGTGTGCCCAGGACTTTTTTTTGGTAGAAAAAGCTCAGCAGGAACTCATTAGCATAATAGGCCACACCCAACAGCAGGAACTCATTAGCATATTAGGCCACACCCCTGACAGTACAGCTCATTAGCATATTAGACCACACACCCCATGTTACCAGGAATGTGGTCATCCAGCCACACCCACCTTTTTCTTCTTATTCTGTTTACCTTGTTTGTTGTCAAAACCCAGGGCTTTTTTCGTAGCAGGAACTCCTTTGCATGTTAGGCCACACACCCCTAATGTAGCCAATCCTAATGAGCTTCTGCTGTAGGGTGTGCCCTATTATGCTAATGAGTTCCTGCTGGGTGTGGCCAACTTGGGAGCCAGCTGGAACTCTGTTCCTGTGCGTTCCTGCCCAAAAATAGCCCTGAGTGTGCCATAAAACATAATGCCAGGTACCAGGTATACAACTTTATAAAGGACAGCAGCTGTTAAGCTCCAGGTCGGTGTGTCCTCACTGCAAATGAAGGGGTTCTTCTCGACTGCTTCAAACGAGGTTGTTCCACTGTGCTGAAGCCACAACTGTAGTGGCTCTGCCCACTTGCCCACCCCGAGTGACCTCCTGTTCCCTCCCTTGTACCACTTGCTCACGGGCCAAATAAGAGCCCCAGATGGGCTGGTTCTAGCCCCCAGGCCTTATGCTTGACACCCCTGGATTATGATGTAGGAGACCTGGGTTCTAATTCCTGTTCTACTATGGCAGTTTGCTGAGTGATCTTGGGCTAGTCATGCCCTCTCAGGTTGCGGTCACACGCTCCTTTAGATCCAGCATAGCTGCGATTGCCTAATGGATCTAAAGGGCACGATCGGACAGCAATATCTGGGAAAGGTCCCACAGTCATCAGCACCCCGTGCTGCTCTGCCACGGAAGTGGAGTTAAAAGACACCGGGGAAAGTCCAGTCCTAAAGCTTGTCGATGGGTTACAGACAGACTTTCCCCGTCTGATCGCTCAAGCATGCACTCAAGCCGTCAGGGTGGTCTGATCATTCCATCCCAAGTTGGTGCTGTTCCCCCCACACACTTAGCAGTATGTGCAAAATCACATACTCTGTGGGGAACCCTCAGTGCGGAGGTGTGATTCCTAATTTATGCGCATGGGAAACAAACAGCAAAAAAATACCCCACAACCCAAAACACTTGACGTGGTGATGTCTGATCACGCAGTGACGGGCTGAGCCCACAGCACAAAGGGATGTGTGATCTTGCAACTGTGAGTCAAATTCTGATGAAGGAAATAGGGACACTTCCCCTCCGCTCCAAATGGTGCGTGTGACCGCAGCCTCAGCCTAGCCTGCCTCACAGAGTTATAGCGAGGATAAAAAGGAGAGAAGGGAGATGTGAGTATATTTGCAGTGCCACTGGGGAGAAAGGCTAGGTATAAATGAAACCAACCTATAAATAAAAAGTATCTGATGATACTGAAGGTATAGCACCCTGATTTCTGAGACATTTAAGCCAAACAGGGTATCTTTGCTGAATGGACATTTAAGATGCCTATTAAAACCAACATGCAAAAAAAACCCCAGAAGAGTGAAATGTTTTCGCAGCCTCCTTTAAAAGCTTCCCCCCCCAACCCCCGCCTCTCAAAACAGGGCTGCTATTACTGGTTCTTAATGCACAAGACTAGTGTTCTTGAATAAATCTTTAAGTAATTCAAAAAAAAAAACCAACGCACACACAAGGCTCTTCAGTAAATAGTTGAAATTAAAGAGGGAGTCGGAGTCATCTGGTTTCCATTAGGATGATAAAATAGTTCACTTGAAACCTTTTACAAGGCGTTCCGTTACAGGGAGGTGTCTGCGCATCTCACTCCATCACGAGCCGGTTGACACAAACATAAAAAGTCTTCAAAAGGCTGGCCGGGCCTCTTAATCAAAAAGTAATTGTAATAGATATTGGGGAGTGTTAACACAGTGACCGCTGGGTTGTGTGTCTGGTACGTAAGCAGGAGTGAACATTAAACACAACCCTGGGTTGATAGGGCTTATCGCCATCTCCGAGTTAAGTGCTACGGCGCTGTAGGCCCCGGTATCTCCAAGAGATTGCTTTGTACCACTTTGGGAGTTAATTGTACCCTCCGACTCACCTTCCCCGCACAAAATTTATGATATTGTCAGGAAGGGTGGGGAGGGGGAGGCGTTGAAGATACGGGACCGGGTGCCCCAGAGTTCACCCAAACTACAGAGGGCTCAGACAGGGGAGAGAAGGGAAAGATTTGAGGGTATTCACTTTGTCACAGAAATGAAGTGGCTTTCGAACTCTCTGCCAGGACGGAATCCTTCACAAGTCGAGGGCCCTGCCAAGGAATCCCTGCTATGGGAACCTCCCCGCACACATCAGAGAGGCTACTGGGGCAGATTATTCTGGGAGGCCCTCCCAGGCTGTATCCAGATATCGTGGTCTACTGTGCCTTGCTTAAATTGTGGTTTATGGGCCAGACGTAAGAAACAGCTCCTGGTTTCTGAGTAAGTCCCAAGTTTAACCATTTCTTGCCACATATTGTAGGGCTACCAGCTGCCGGGGGGGACCTGGAGATCACCTGGGAAGGGTCCGTGGCTTTGTGGCAGAGCATCTCCTTAGCATGCGGAAGGTCCCAGGTTCGATCCCCGGCATCTCCACTTTAAAAGGATCAGGTAGTAAGTGATAAGGATATTGAGTGGCAGGGCTATTTGGGGGCAGGAACACACAGGAACAGAGTTCCGGCTGGCTCCTGAGTTGGCCATGCCCAGCAGGAACTCATTAGCATAATAGGCCACACCCAACAGCAGAAACTCATTAGGAATGGCTACATTAGGGGTGTGTGGCCTAACACATGCAAAGGAGTTCCTGCTGCAAAAAAAGCCCTGGGTTTTGACAACAAACAAGGTAAACAGAATAAGAAGCAAAAGGTGGGTGTGGCTGGATGACCACACTTCTCATAACATGGGGGTGTGGCCTAATATGCTAATGGGTTTCTGTTGTTGGGTGTGGCCTATTATGCTAATGAGCTCTTGCTGTTGAATGGTATAGGATAGCCTGATCGAATCAGATCTTGGAAGCAAAGCAGGGTCGGTACTCGGATGGGAGACAGACCAACCAAGGAAGGCCCTGCATAGAAAGGCAACGGCAAGTCACCTCTGCTTCTCACTTGCTTTAAAGACACTTTGAGATCACAACACGCCAGCTGAGAGTTGACAACATTTTACTCACGCACTGCAGGTGATGGGAAAGACCCCTTCCTCAGACCCTGGAGAGCTGCCAGCAGTCTGAGAGGAGAACCCGACTTTGACGGACCAAAGGTCTGATTCAGTATAAGGAAGCTTCATGTGTCAGTGTGTCCATGTGGTCTCCAGACAGCAGAGATCATTTCCCCCGGAGAAAATGGCTGCTTTGGAGGGTGGAGTCTCCGCATTGTACCCTGCAGAGCTCCGTCCTCAGACTCCATCCCAAAACTCTCCAGGTATTTCCCAACCTGGTGCTAGCAAACCTGACATATTGCTTTCTCCTTGGCTGAACAGCTACAAACGCACTACTCAGAGAGACATCCAAAAAACGGTGTCCGTCCAATGGTGTGACATCACTTCTGTCAAATAACCTGCAACTAATGTCACGTCGCTGGCATGATGCCAATGAGATGCTCTGGGATTCAGACAAAACTCTATGTCACATCAACGTTGCACTGGCAATGTGACATTTCTTCCAAGTATTTGATGGAAGTTATTTCATGCCACTGGTGCAGTGTCATCTCCACCACCACCTCTGTCCCATCCCTTACCCATGGGTTGCTGCCTTAACCTGGAAGAACAAAAAGCATGCACCTGTGGCTACAATGAGCTATAACCCTTGGCAGGATCAGAGGCTTTTTATTCCTCTTGGTTTCAGCTCGGAATAATGTGCCAAGGAAATATTTGCAGTCCTGATGGCAGCTCACGATTCTGTAAAGCCACAGAACGACCTCTGGTTGACCCAAGATGGCCACCGTAGAGATATAACTGAAACATCTTCTTTCTTATGTAGATCGGAGCTTTGTTCTTTGGATAAAAAACCCTAAATATGGTGCAATGAGCAACAGGAATGATTTGGACTTTCATTTTACCAAACAAATTCCTGGGTTGGCTACTGCCCTGGAGGCTTCTGGTGGCCGGGAAGAAGCTGAGCCACACTGGCATCCAACAGTACCAACAACAGACACAGCCCCTGCAAGGAGGAAGGAAGAGTCTGCCGATGTCCATTCTCAGTGCCGCCATAGTCTGGATCCGGGCTCTTTTTGTAGCAGGAACTCCTTTGCATATTAGGTGACTCACCCCTAATGTAGCCAGTCCTCCAAGAGCTTACTGTAGCCCCTGTAAGAAGGGCTCTGTAAGCTCTTGGAGAATTGGCTACATTAGGGGTGAGTCACCTAATATGCAAAGGAGTTCCTGCTACCAAAAGAGCCCTGGTCTGGATTTGAGCTGAGCATGCCCCGCAAGGGTGCCAGAGGCAAAGGCTCACTGGATTGCCCTTATTCCTGGGATCTTTTGAGGCCCCAAATATGTCCCTGGCAACAAACTTCATTCTTTTGAATCTTGATAGAGATGTTCTCAGTACGTACATTTGTGGTTGTGTATGCACCCCCAGAACTGCAAATAAGACTTACGGGTCAGAGATGGAGGGAGAAATTCTCTCCTGCTTGAGAAATATCTCAGGTTTTGGGGGTAGCACCTGTGGACGGTAGTGTTTGGTTCAGGGAGAGGCCTCAGCGGGGTATAACGCCATAGAGTCCACCCTCCAAAGCAGGTGTTTCCTCCAGAGAACAGATCTTCGTAGTCCAGAGATTAGCTGTAATGCCAAGAGATCACTAGCTCCCTGCCTTTATTCTGGTCTTCTGGATATTTAACCCCGGGTGAGTGTAACGCCCATAGTTCAATGCCTCCTTCATTTCCCCCGTCTAAACAACATCTCGTTATTCCTTTCCAACGTGGTAGTACAATCTCTCTCCCCGCCCTTTTCCCCAATTTTACTCCTGTTTCAAATAACATCATTAAAAAGGGATTCCTTGAAATAGAGACATGCTCACACACCCCTCCCCGTTTACTCTGGAATGCCGGCCCTATCGAATGTTAGCTAGCCTGTAATACCCGATTATGATCTCTGAATGGGGTTATGTTGGGGAAGGGGGAGTTCTTCTATCCAGGAACATTTGGAACGGGGAGGGGGGAGCGCTCAATCTTTTCTGGCTCTATTGGTTAAAAACCCGTAATTACCATTAATGTCCAGAAAGAGACCCTGAGAGCGGTGCGCGGAGAAGGGATGCGAGGCCACGATTTAGCACACCTAAATGGCTACTGGCAAGAACGGCGGCCCTCTTTCCCCCCCTCCCCTCCCACTCCTATTAGTTTACTGTATAAATGGGAAGACATTACATAGTTTGAAATTTAATTAAAGTAATTGACTGGATTGCATTTTGCCGTCGTTACCGTCATTAGCCGCCCTGACCTTTCTGTCAGAAGGATGCGCGCCGGATTCTTCCTCGAGGGGTATTTATTGGGAATGTTAACCTCTTCAGCAAACGCTACCCACAGATCAGAATTCATTTTTAAGCATTTTACGGGAGACGGGAAGACCCCAGCGGACTGCTGAGAACCAAGTCGCCTGGCGCTGTGCTGGATTACCTGTTTACGGAAAGCACCCAATCAAGTCGGGCTTTGGGGTCCCCGCTGTGGTCTTTGGTGTCTGGAATTTCTCAATTAAAAAAAAGGGGGGGAAAGCAACAGAAGACTTTGAAGTTCAGGTTCCAGGTGTCCGCGACAGCTGCTGGCTCATCAAAGACAAGGCAGCAGTGGCCATTTTCCAGATGTATGCAAATGTGAAAGATTTGAAGTCTGACCGGCACGGAGAGCAAAAAAAAAAAAAGTGCTCCGTGCATCTACCTTTGTGTGCTCACGCCGGCGGATACGATCATGTGCACGGGGAGAACAAGAAAAGCAGAGGCGCAGGGCAGAGCAGGCTGTGGATTGTACCACATCAGCTTGTGAGCAGAGAACTGCCACCACCTTGTATTAAAAAAATCCCCTCGTTGTTGGGGTCAAATAGAAGCTCTTTGCTGATGCTCTCATTTTTTTTTTTCCTATGGAAAATAAAAACTCCACAGTGAGGCCAGGAATGCCTCTCTTTTCTAGAACCGGTGTACTCCTTTGCAGTTCGGGTGCAGCACAGTGGGCTGCCAGAAGATGGCTGCTGTTAGACTTGCCAACCTCCAGGTGCCACCTGGAGATCTCCCACTATTACGACTGATCTCCGGACCGCACATTTCAGTTCCCCGGGAGAAAGTGGCTGCTTTGGAGGGTGGACTCTGTGGCATTATATCCCAGTTAAGTCCCTCTCCTCCCCAAACCCTGCCTTTCCCAACCCAGAGCTAGCCCCAGGCAAAGATCGCTGGGCTGTGGTGGAAGATCCTGCCAAAGCGTTGGTTATAATAATCTGGACACATGGTCCAGTAGCCAATTGGAAGCCTTGTTGAACAAAAGACGTGCTTGGCCCCACCCACTTTCTTAAAACACTCAGTGGGCACTGGGAAAGATGCTGGCAGGTCCAACAGCCCCCGTGGGCACCACCTCGTTAGGGTCGCCAGGTCTGGGTTAGAAAATACCTGGAGACTTTGGGGGCGGAGCCAGGAGAGGGTGGGGTTGGGGAGGGGAGAGGCTTCAGTGGGGTGTAATGCCATGAAGTGGGGGTGTCAAACATCTGGTCCATGGGCCAGAAACCCATCTGTCTAGGGCTCTTATCTGGCCTGCAAGCAACTGGTCATCACCTTTATGGCCAGATGACGGAGGCTGTGCATTACGCCTCTGTATTCTGTCCCAGTGCTAATGAGTAACAGACGGTAGAAGCGGGAGGGCGGGCATCAGGGAAATACTGTAAAGAAATACTGTAACAGTGTTACTGTTTTAAGCCTGTTTGTATTTTGAGGTTTTTTTAAAAAAATCATTAATTGGATTTGCCTGTGTCGTGTATAAAGTTTATAGCTCCTGTACCTGGCATTACATTTTATAGCACACCTGGCCCAGCCCGACATAGTGATATTTATGTCAGATCCGGCCCTGGTAACAAATGAGTTCGATACCTCGGCAAGCCTACCTTCCAAAGCTGCCGTTTTCATCGGGTGAATTGATCTCTGTCGCCTGGAAATCAGTTGTAATCCTAAGAGATCTCCAGCTGCCACGTGGAAGTTGGTGACCCTGTCCTGAGCAGAGCCTTACCGGGAGTTCTTTGGGTGCGCGAGCAGGGCTATTTGGGGGCAGTTTAAACTGCCTTCCCTTCCCTTCAAGGGGGGGCTCGTCCGGGCTCCCCGCAGCTGTGGGGCATCCGGGCAAGCCAAGGGAAGGAATGGGGATACAGCCTAATTTGCTAATAGGCTGTGATGTTCGGGGTGTGGCCTATTATGCTAATAAGTTCCTGCTGGGCTTTTTCTACCAAAAAAAAAAAAAAGCCCTGTGCATGAGAATCATCTTTTTAGAACACCCTGTTTTTAATGCCTGTCTGGGGTTGCAAACATAAGGAGGAGGAGGAGGAGGCTGGATTTATACTCTGCCCTTCACTACCCAAAGGAGTGTCAGAGTGGCTTACAATTTCCTTTCCCTGTCCCCTCCCCACAACAGACACCCTGCGAAGTAGATGGGGCTGAGAGAGCTCTTTCCAGAACTGTTCTTTCAAGAACAGCTCTGAAACAACTTGTGGCTGACCCAAGGTCACACCAGCAGCTGCATGTGGAGGAGTGGGGACTCAAACCTGGTTCTCCCAGATTAGAGTCCGTGTGCCTAACCACGACTCCAAACTGGCTCTCCTTACCTCTTGTAAAGAGAGGACACAAATCTCTGGAAGACCTGTAAGGTTGCCAAACTCCAAGTGCAACCTGGAGATCTCCTGGAATTATAACTGGTCTCCAGAGGACAGAGGCCGGTTCCCTTGGAGAAAGTGGATGCTTCAGAAGGTGGACTTTGGGGCATCGTATCCTGATGAGGTCCCTCTCTGCCCCAAACTCCTCCCTCCCCAGCCTCCAGCCCTCAGATTTTCAGGTATTTCTCTGCCTGGAGCTGGCAACATGAACCAGTGAAGACAGATGGCTAGCTGCAGGGCTATTTGGGGGCAGGAACGCACAGGAAGGGAGTTCCGGCTGGCTCCTGAGTTGCCCACACCCAGCAGGAACTCATTAGCATAATAGGCCACACCCAGCAGCAGAAACTCATCAGGATTGGCTACATCAGGGCTGTGTGGTCTAACATGCAAAGGAGTTCCTGCTACAAAAAAAAAGCCCTGGGTTTTGACAACAAACAAGGTAAACAGAATAAGAAGCAAAAGGTGGGTGTGGCTGGATGACCACACTTCTGGGAACATGGGGCTGTGGCCTAATATGCTAATGATCTGTGCTGTCAGGGGTGTGGCCTAATATGCTAATGAGTTTCTGCTGTTGGGTGTGGCCTAATATGCTAATGAGTTCCTGCTGGGCTTTTTCTACAAAAATAGCCCTGGTTAGATGCATTTGATCTCGTGAGTCACCACAGAACCAGTATGGACTGGTGGTCAAGCGCCCGACTAGAATCCGGGAGACCTGAGTTAGAATCTCCACTCTGCCATGCAAGATTGCTGGGTGACCTTTGGTGTGTCAGTCACATGTTTCTCATCCTAACCTACCTCACCAGGGTTGTTGTTGTGAGGATAAAGTGAGGGAGAAGGGAATGATGTGAGCCATTCTGAGGGAGGGCATCGATGGCAGGTTTGTCAGTCTCTAGGTGGGGGCTGGAGGTCCCTGGAATTACAACTGATCTCCCGACTGCATACATCACTCACTCACTCACTCATCCATCCATCCATCCATCCATCCATCCATCCATCCATTCATTTAAAACATGTATTCCACCTCTCCTGGAGGAAATGGCAGCTTTGGAAGGTGGATGGTGTGGCATTAGACCCCACCAAGGCCCCTCCCATTCCTGAACCCCTGGAGAGCCAGTTTGGTGTAGTGGTTAAGTGCGCGGACTCTAATCTGGGAGAACCAGGTTTGTTTCCCCACTCCTCCACTTGCACCTGGCTGGATGACCTTGGGTCAGTCACAAGCTCTGGCACAAGCTGTTCTTGAAAAAGAGCAGTTTCTTTCAGAGCTCTCTCAGCCCCACCTACCTCATAGAATCATAGAATGTTAGAGTCAGAAGGGACCTTGCAGGTCATCTAGTCCAACCCCCTGCACTCTGCAGGAGCATAGCCAAAAGAGAGCCCTAAATACCTACAACATACCCAAAAGATGGGAAGGGAAAGGAGTTTGTAAGCCGCTCTGAGACTCCTTTGGGTAGTGAAGGGCGGGGTATAAATCCAATCTCCTCCTCCTCCTCCTCCTCCTCCTCCTCCTCCTCCTCCTCCTCCTCCTCCTCCTCCTCCTCCACTTCTTCTTCTTCTTCTTCTTCTTCTTCTTCTTCTTCTTCTTCTTCTTCTTCTTCTTCTTCTTCTTCTTCTTCTTCTCCTCCTCCTCCTCCTCCTCCTCCTCCTCCTTCTTCTCCTTCTTCTCCTTCTCCTTCTCCTTCTTCTTCTTCTGAACCGCACCCTCCCCAGGTTCCATCCTCAAATCTCCAGGTATTTCTGAACCCGGAGCTGGCCAGGCCAACTGGAAAGAAGGGTAAGGTGTCAAACAAAGGAAATAAATAACCCAGGTCCCTCTGTCATTGAAAGACTGGTAGCCAATCTGCTTTAGACTGTGCATTTCAGCTTTGCCACTCGCCTCCGTGGCAGCCGGCCCCATTTCCTTGCCTTGCCTTTCGCCGATGGCGCGGCGAAAGCGTGTAATCGTAGAACCCGGGTGGGCTGCGGCCGTGTACAAAGCCTCTGGTTCCGCAGGTGTTCTTCCCTGCACCGCTCGTACACCCACAACAAACAATTCCGGGCCAGCATTCGATACCCTGAGTTTTATCAGCCGCACACCTGTCTGAAGTCCCCGGGAAGGAGCGAGGGAGGGAGGGGAGGGGAGGGGAGGGAAACCTTTTCATTATATTCTCCAAGGGGCAGGCAGGGCATGTGTAGAATTACACCGTTCTCCATGAGGTAATGGAAGCCCTCAAACTGATTTTTGTTTTCCCTCTTTGGGACAGGTGCGTGTGGGTCTGTGTGTCCCCCCCCCCCCCGCCGCCCTGCGCACTGTGTTAAGGAATTTTACAAAGAAGCATAGAGATGAGAAAGCGTTTTGGGGATTTGGGGGAGACTTGGAGCAAAATAAGAGTTCCGCACGTTGGAGGCTGAGTGGACCATAGAAGTGGGTTTTTTTTAAAATAAATAAATAAATAAATAAATAAATATACCGTATGTTTTTAAAGTGTTCCTCCTTGAAATCACAGAGGTTGACTCGATTGGATTGCATTGGATTTGAAGGCTCTAGGGCAGGGCTGCCGAACTCATTTGTTACAAGGGCCGGATCTGACATAAACGAGATCTTGTCGGGCCGGGCCGTGCGTGTCATGAAATGTAGTGCCAGGGAGCGGAGATATCAACTTTATAAAGGACACAAACACACAGGGGGGGGTGGGGGGGGTTATTTATTTAAATTGAAAACATGCTTAAGACATCAGTACTCTTGCAACGTTCCGTTCATTTAACAGCGTCTGATAACGGACACCCCTTGCTCTGAATTATGGCATCAAAATGTCTGCGCTGTTGGAAACTTGAGTGTGCTGTTCAGGTGTGTATCTGTAAGCTGCAAACCTACGATGACGCAGCAGCAGCCGTGCTGGAAGAAGAAACAGAAGACAGCCAGTTCCACTGCGGGCCTGAGAGAAGCCCTCCAGGGGCTTGATCTGGCCCCCGGGCCGCATGTTTGACATCCCTGCTCTAGGATGTACAAGAACATTGTTTTGCATGGGAATCATGACGGCTATTCTCATAGATGGCTCTCCAAGGGGATTCGTGGAGGTGAGGTTCGCCATCAGTAGCTACCAGAGAAGATGCTAAAGGGAACCGCCACATCTAAAGACAGTAAAACCTCTGAATACCAACAGAGACGGCTACATCACGAGGTGTTGTTCTCTATGCCCTGTTGGCTGATCTTCCAGGGCAACTAGTTGGCCACTGTGTGAGACTGATCAAGACAGGTACCCATGTTATTTCTGCCTGTAGTGCAAGAGCCCCGTAGCACCTTAAAGAGAGCCAGTTTGGTGTAGTGGTTAAGTGTGCGGACTCTAATCTGGGAGAACCGGGTTCGATTCCCCACTCCTCCACTTGCACCTGCTGGTGTGACCTTGGGTCAGTCACAAGCTCTGGCACAGCTGTTCTTGAAAAAGAGCAGTTTCTGTCAGAGCTCTCTCAGCCCCACCTGCCTCATAGGGTGTCTGTTGTGGGGAGGGGAAGGGAAAAGGAGTTTGTAAGCCGCTCTGAGACTCCGAGTGAAGGGCAGGGTATAAATCCAATCTCTTCTCTTCTTCTTCTTAAAAGCTAACAACATTTGTGGTAGGATGGGAACTTTTGTGAGTCACCACTCACTTCTTCAGAAAGCTCCTGCCCTACTGCAAATTTTGCTAGTCTTCAAGGAGCTATTAGACTTCTACTCTTTGCTGATGGGTGAGACAGGATGCTGGACTAGATGGGCCACTGGCTCTTCCGATGTCCACATATCCCCTTGTCCGCGATGCCGATGGCCTCAGGCAAGGCAATAACTTGAACCCGAGACCCCCATTGCAAGGGTATTATTGATTGACAACATTTATGTGTCACCTTTTCACCGTAGTTCACAAGGCAACTTACAATTTGAAAAGGCTAGATCTACCGACCGGTGAAAGTAATTAGAAGCGGTGCCATCATTAATCGGAAATCAAACCACAGCCGTCAACAAAAAGAGCTCCTTCAGACCAAAACTGCTTTCCAATGAGGGTTCGACCGAAAGGCTAGCGGAATAATACTGACCTATCTTGCAAGCAAGGACTCCTGTGAAAATACAAACGACGTGCTTTGAACTCTTGAAAGATTGCTGTGGAGGCGTTAAGTATTAATACTAAGTATTCTTGTCTATCTGTATTGGTTGGTGCAATGTCAAGGTTAAATGTCCACAGCCAACTCCGGATTTGAAAGCCAAATTTTATTGGGGGGTATGTGTGAAAATATAGTGACAGAAACAACCCCCAATTGCTATTCTGGAACAGATCTGCAATAGCAGGGGGTCCCTTTTTGTCCAGCACTAACAGGGTATCATAGTTCAGGGGAAGAGTCCTTGTTTTGCATTCCATGGATCTGCAGTTCAATCCCTGGAGGGTCCTAACTATGTACCACATTTTCTTGGGTCTGTCCCTGGCTCCAGTTGACAGATGACATCTGGGTCTTCCATGCCAGGAACTTAACTCCCTTAAGAAGAGCTCTGTAAGCTCTTGGAGGATTGGCTACATTAGGGGTGTGTCGCCTAATATGCCAAGGAGTTCCTGCTATAAAAAGAGCCCTGGTGGGGACCCATATCAGATTGGGACCATCGGATATGTGGAGATGGAGCTTAGGTCACCCCTCACCATTGCATTTTCCTGACCTGGAATAACCCCAGGGAGTTACTATATGCTTCTCCCCCCATAACACTTTCCCAGTAGAAAACTCATTAGCATATTAGGCCACACCCCCATGTTACCAGAAGTGTGGTCATCCAGCCACACCCACCTTTTGCTTCTTATTCTCTTTACCTTGTTTGTTGTCAAAACCCAGGGCTTTTTTGTAGTAGGAACTCCTTTGCATGTTAGGCCACACACCCCTAATGTAGCCAATCCTAATGAGATTCTTCTGTTGGGTGTGGCCTGTTATGCTAATGAGTTCCTGCTGGGCGTGGCCAACTTGGGAATCAGCCGGAACTCCATTCCTGCGAGTTCCTGCCCAAAAATAGCCCTGGGGTTGCCAGGTCTCCCTTTGCCATCAGTGGGGGCGGTTGGGTTGCCAGCTACAGGTTGCCAGCATAATGCCGCACCATAAGTGACGTCGGCCTGTCCTAAAAAACAGAGTCTAAATAGCGTCATTTCCCATCATAATCCTATATACCGGTGAGTAAATTAATGATTCCCAGAGTTTTTTCGAGATGTTGCATCCGATCCTTGTTTTGTTTGATTTAGTGACGCCCTCACTGAATGACTAAAATGTAAAATGAGCAATAGAAAACAAAACAGGACTCGTTAACAGCCCTCATATTTAATTCAATCAGGATCAATAACATTCGTGTAGTACTGCCAGCAAAATTACTTCAACGATCTTTTCAATGCGATATGCGGATTTGCTTATTTAAAGCCCTTTCTTTTACATTTGGCCATAGGGCTGAGAACAAACCCCCCCCCCCCCAATGGATCATGAAACATACACTTTTTTAAAAGAAAATCAAGGGCATAAAAATTAATTTGGTTCAAATATTTGTGTGTGTGTGAATCACAGGACGCCTTTGCAACACAGGTGTCTCGAACCAGGCATTGACAAGCGCTTTGAATAGACCGTTCCTCCCTTACTTCCAAAACTGTCTACACTGGGCTATAGAAGACGGTGCTTCTTCATGCACGGAGGCATCTCACCTCCTTTCAAAAATCCCATTTACAAGCCTTAAGAAAACCACCCTAAATTGGCAGGCAGTTCTGCTGTTCCAGCAAAAAAAACACGGCTGTCAGACGGGGTCATGATAGATAGCACCAGCGTGACCCTTTTAGAAAGTATATGTTCGTATTACATTCCGAGAACCTTTCTGATCAATAGTCAACTCAAATATTTATTTATTTATTTTTAAGAGAGAGAGAGAGACCAGTCTCGGGAACTGTTGTGAAAGGAGGTAAAGATGTTTCAGTCGCCTTCCGGACTATGCGGTGAGGGCCTCTCTTGAGCTGTGGAGGTAACCAGTGACCCGGTCTGTCGTGTCTGCTATATAAAAGAGAAGGTAGAACAACGTTTGAGTCCAGTGGCACCTTTCAGACCAAGAAAGTTTTATTTGGGGTATCAGCTTTCCTTTGCAAGCACACTCCTTCAGATACAGTGGAACAGATTTCCTCAAGCCTTACATAGAGGTAGAGAAAACTTCTGGGCCCGGGGGCACCCTTTCAGACCAACAAAGTCTTATTCGGGGTATAAGTTTTCATGTGCACGCAGACTCCTCCAGTCAGTGGTTCCCCCCCCTTTATAAAAAAAAAAAGGTACTTAACAATCGCTTCTCATTACGGGCAGCAGAGAGACTGGGAACAAGCAGTGCGCAATAGCTGCCATATTGCTCTTTACTTTTTTTTTTTTCTCCCCGCTGCGCAAAACGCCAGCTTGTTTCTTCAAATTAAGACAATATGCTTATAGGGATCAGCCTTATTGGCTATCCATCTTCCTTTTTTTTTTGTAATCTGGCTCCCATCAAGCTGAAATGAAGCCATTTCTTCTGACTGTGGCTGATTAAACACAGAGTAAACCTAGATCTCTAAGGAGGCCATAATGATCCTCCGCAGACGTAATGTCAGTCCCGCACCTGCAGCTTTCAGCGTTTGCCCGTTTCCCTCGTAAAAAAGAAGCATCTGTTACGGAGAAGTGTTATCTTTTTTTTTTTTATCATTGATGGTTATCTTTCTGTTTGAATACACCTACTCCATTTGGGATAAATTACAGGCCATTGCGGAGGTAATGAATGGGCGCTCCGGAAGCACTCTGGTTATCAAGGGTTGGGTGAGAAGGGCAAAACGTCTTCGACCAGAGCATTATTTATCCCCAGAAAGTTGGTGGCCTGCAGAAAACTCTTCTTCAGCTGTGAAATACCAACACGGTTCAGTGATGGAAGGAGGCCAGCAGAGTTCACTTCTCTGTACGCTTTCTCATCCGGCATTCCTCCCCCCTCCAGTTTTAAGTCCTTACCTGCTGCCCGCGGGTTCCAGAGAGGGGCCCGTGGGTTCCAGAGAGCATTCCAGAGAGGGGCAGGATGTCGTTGACATAATGACATCACTTCCAGAAGTGACATCATCACATCGGCCGTGTCGGGGTGACGCTCTACTTTTTGAGCAAACCTCTATGATAAAAATGGCCACAAATCATAGAGGTCTGCCCCAAAAGTAGAGTGTCAGCCCCGATGTCACTGATGCAATGACATCACTTCGGGATGTGATGTCATTGTGCCGATGACATCACTGAGGGACACCCTTTGGGGGGTGAGGTTTCCTCCGATGGCCAGCTGGCCAGTGATGGGCCCAAGCCCACAAAAGGGGGGGACCCTCTGCCCCCACCTGAGGACTGGCAAGCCTATTTCAAGAAGAAGAATGAGATAGGGATGCCAGCCGCCAGGTGGGACCTGGGGATCCCCCAGAATTACAGGTCATCTTCAGACTACAGAGATCAGTTCCCCTGGAGAAATAGGATGCTTTGGAGGGTGGACTCCATGGCATTTTACCCCACTGAGGTCTCTGTCCTCCTCAGACTCCATCCCCAATCCTCCAGGAGTTTCCCAACCTGGATCTGGCAACCCTATTCCCAGCTCCCCACCGGTGGCTGAGAGGACCTGGTAACCCTAGAACGCGGAGATGTTGGCGTTCCTTTGGTGCACATTTTAAAATAGACTAAAACACTGGTCTTATTGGGCTACGGACATTTGGAATCAGCCGCCCACTAAAGAATAAGACCTGAACATACGCTCAGTTCTGGAAACAAGAGCAGGTACCTGATAAATGGGAGTGGATTAAGAAAATGATTTTTTATGGCTGAAATGGACAAGTTGACAAAAAAACTTCATGGATTAGAAGACGAAGAATTTTTAGCAGACTGGAAAGCTTTTAAAGGCTATTTAGAGCTTAACTGGGATGTGAAAACTAGATTACTTTGGTTTAATAGCTATTAATAACAGAAATGTTGCAACAAAAGAGGTTGTAATGGAAAAGTTACCTATTGGTCAAAATCGAAAAAGGAAAATATTGAAATGTAAAATTTGAATATTAAGAATGAATTGAACATATGAGAACGATGATTGAAATGTTAATGGGGGTGGAGCATCGTTGGAAGCCAGGGGAGGCAGGGAATAAACTTTGTAGAAAAGGATATGACAAGAATTGTAAGTCAAATGTGAAACATGTTAATATATCCGGTTACTAAATTTTCTTTAAAAAAAAAAAAAAAGAATAAGACCTGAAGATACCAGGTTCAAGAATGGTTCTTGCTTCGCCCAAGCCGTTCCGGGAACATTAGTACTGGGATGGTGGGGGAAATCCCATCAAACTGACGGAAAGAAAGGGTAACACCATGTCTGCAATGATGTTGCTGAAGTAACCTCAGAAATGGGCCATGATTCTACCTCTAATGCTAAAGAAAGCTTGGGAATGATCAACAAGAGTGTTGTACTCCGTGGTGAGTGGCTTGAAAAGCAAGGGGAGAAATCAGGGTTTTTTTAACTCTCAGACACTTTTTTTTGGGGGGGGGAAGTACGACAAATACTGGTCCAAACCACTAGTCTTTGGGTCTGAATCTGGCCCCAAATGACAGAGCTGGGCGTTTTGGCCTGCACTGAACTTTTCTTGTAAGTCTTCCCCAGTTTTTTGGTATTCTGACCGTCAACAAGCCAAGCCAATAAAAGGTAAAGGTAAAGTGTTCCCTTGCTTGAAAGCTAGTCGAATCCGACTCTGGGGGGCAGTGCTCATCTCCGTTTCCAAGCCAAAGAGCCAGCACTGTCTGAAGACATTTCCATGGTCATATGGCCAGCATGACTAAACGCCGAGGCACACAGAACGCTGTTACCTTCCCAGCAAAGTGGTACCTATTTATCTACCTGCAATTTCTTGCTTTCGAACTGCTAGGTTGGCAGGAGCTGGGGCCAGAGACGGGGGCTCACTCCATCATGTGGCACTCGGGTCTCGAACTGCTGAACTACAGACCTTCCGGTCTGCAGCTCAGCATCTTAACCTCTGAGCCACCATGACCCCTCTAAGCCAATACTCCTACCCAATGGGAGACCCTCATGCATGGAAACCCTTGGAAGAAGGCCAGAATGCAAGCGAAACAGAAATAGACACCCATGATGCTTTTATTTTATGCCACTGAGTCAAGTCATTGGATCATGTCATCTGCTCTGTTTTTGACCAGCAGCAGCTCTTCCAGACCTCAAGAAGAAGTCTTTCCCATCCACACTCCCTGAGGTTTTTTCAGCTGAAAAATGCATTCTCTATATGCGCTATCTGGATGCCCCAGGCTAGCCCGATTTCGTCACATCTCGGAACTCAAACAGGGCCTGCCTTTGTTGGTACTTGGATGGGAGACCACCAAGGAAGTCCAGGGCCTCTACACAGAGGCAGGCGAGGACAAACCCATCTCTGTACATTTCTTGCCTTGAAAACCCTACGGGATTGCCATAAATCAGCTATGCCTCAATGGCACTTTCCACCACTATCCATGAACTGTAATTGCCCACCTGGAAGTTCAGAGCTAGGCAGAGGTAAATCCGAGACCAATGCTCTAATCGGGGATACCGCAAAAGTTGCAGGAAATATGTTTGATGGACACACATATCATTTTCAACTGTGTGTGGTGGTCAACCGTGAGCATCAACGCCTGTCAGACAGCTTTGCATGGGGGTTTTGGTTTTGTTTTATTTGTTTTATTTATTTATTTTTACAAAATTCCAAAACGTTCACGAAAGTTCTGCCAATCCAGTCTGGCAGCCATTAACACCCCTCAGGACGATTTGAATGAACAGCAAACAGTTGGATTTCCAAACGGCCGATTCATGATGATTTTGTCGGTTGAGATGACCGGCTCTCCACTACACCACACCAGTTCCATTTATGTTGATGTCAATGTGTCCCCAAGGCAACACCAGCGTGAAGCAACTCCCTCATCCACAAGCCAAATCAAGCATGGCTTTCTTAGCTCACAGACCTGTTTTTAAAACACTGGCTTTTACAAAATTCTTCTGAGGCCATTCCAAACTCAAGGACCACAGTCCATGGAATGTCAACCATGTACGTAATACATAAGTGCTGTCAAGTGGCAACTCCAGCAAGGGGCTTTCAAGGCAAGAGAGGTGGTTTGCCATTGTCTTCTTTAGGGTCTTACCCTAGTGGTCTCCCATCCAAGTGCCAATCCTGCTCAGCTTCCTAGGTCTGACAAGATCAATCTATATCATGCCACCTTCTGTCCCCAATCCACCATGTTGTTGTTGTTGTTGTTCAATCACACAGTTGAGTCCGACTCTTCACGACCCCATGAACCAGATCACGCCAGGCCCTCCTGTCTTCCGCTGTCCTCTGAAGTTTGCTCAATTTCGTGTTTGTTGCATCGGTGACACTGTCTAACCATCTCATCCTTTGCTGTCCCCTTCTTCTTTGCCCTTCAATCTTTCCCAGCATCAGGGTCTTCTCCAGGGAGTGCTCCCTTCTTATTTGGTGGCCAAAGTATTTGAGCTTCAACTTCAGGATCTGGCCTTCCAGGGAACGGTCAGGGTTGGTTTCTTTTAGAAGTGTATGATTTGATCTCCTTGCAGTCCAAGGGACTCTCAAGAGTCTTCTCCAGCATCAAAGTTCAAAAGAATCTATTCTTCGGCTCTTGACCTTCCTCATAGTCCAACTCTCGCAGTCATACGTTACTACTGGGAATACCATTGCTTTGACCATGTGGACTCTTGTTGGCAGGGTGATGTCTCTGCTTTTTATCATGCTGTTTAGGTTTGCCATCGCTTTCCTCCCAAGGAGCAGGCATCTTTTAATTTCATGGCTGCAGTCACCATCTCCAGTGATCTGGGATCCCAGGAATGTGAAGTCTGTCACTACTTCTACGACTTCCCCTTCTATTTGCCAAGGAGTGATGGGGCCGAATGCCATGATCTTAGTTTTTTTGATGTTGAGCTTCAAGCCCACTTTTGCGCTCTCCTCTTTCACCCTGGGCAAGAGGCTCCATCTGTAAAAGAATATTCCAGTTAACCAAAGTTTCTGCTTGGCCAATGTTTTGACGTGGAACAGCCTTCTTGGATCATTGGATACTTGTCTCCTTCGATAAACTTCTTGGGCATTTCTGTGGCAACAGTGTTCCTGTTCAAACTCTTCCCATAACCGATACTTGTTTAGACCATAGGAGCCTCGCCTAGACCATTCATAGATTTTGGTTAGGTTGGCTTCGTCGGAGCTTTTAGCATTACGGCGCAGCAATGCCCAAAAATGGCCTACTAAAAATGAAATATCGGGAGCAGACGCTGGCCATCGTGTGCACACGTCTTTCTGAATGTCAATAGCATAAATGTCTGAGAAATGTTGTGCTATCAGTCGAGAGGCGAGAGCCACACCACAAAAATTGATCTTTCATCATCATATCTGTTCGCTGCATCAACAGAAATGCATTTGGACAATACATCATCAACGTTATTGATTTTCTTCCATTTAAAGGCCTTTACACCGACGACCGCACAGTGAACAAAAGTTCTTCTGAACTATCACATGGGGGGTGGTCGATGACATGCATTACTACGCGGAGTGGATGGAGCGCAATAAGTCATTGAAAGGGTTTGATCTCCAGGCGTCCACTTCAGTTTGTATATGAAATTTATCTTCCGTTGCGGCTTTTGTCTGTGGTCGTCTATGACACTGAGACAACAATGGTGGTATAAGGATTTCAGTCCTCTCCTGCCATAGCAGCAGTTACTTCACCCTTTCAAAACAGTCACCAACAGCCTGAAGGAGCCAAGGCTTAGTGGCAGAGCATCCACTTGGCATGCAGAAGGTTGCAGGTCCAATCCCTGGCCTCATGTGGTGGTGGGAAGTGCCATCAGGTTTCAGCCAACTTATGGTGACTGCATAGGACCTTCAAGGCAAGAGACATTCAGAGGTGGTTTGCCTCTGCTTGCCTCTGGACTTACTTGGTGGTCTCCCATGCAAGTACTGACCATGCCCAACCCAGCTTAGCTTCCGAGATCCTGACGGGATTGGGCTAGCGTGGACCATGAAGACAAGGTTACCAATCCCCATTTGGGGTGATTGGGCTAGCGTGGGTCATCAAGACAGGGTTACCAATCCCCAGTTGGGGGGAATTGGGCTAGCGTGGGCCATCAAGACAGGGTTACCAATCCCCAGTTGGGGGGGGGGGATTGGGCTAGCGTGGGCCATCAAGACAGGGTTACCAATCCCCAGTTGGGGGCAGGGGATCCCCTGGTTTGGAGCCCCTCCCCCCACTCCAGGGCTGTCAGAAAGGGGGGGGGAACGGCTGCTGGGCACTCCATTATACTCTATGGAGACCAGTCCTCATAGGGTATAATGGAGAATCGCTAAGTGCGTATCTGGGGCTCTGGGGCAGTGTTCCCTCTAAGCTGAATTAGTGTGAGCTAGCTCACAGTTTTTTTAGCCTCCAGCTCATCCACTTTTGTCTTTGCTCAGGAAGAATGGCTGCAGAGCAAACAAATGCATGCAGTAGCCAAATTGCTCACTCACAACCTTAGTGCCAGTATCTCACAAAGTAGAATTTTTGCTCACAAGACTCCACAGCTTAGAGGAAGTATTGCTCCTGGCTCCATCCCCAGAGTCCCCAGATATTTCCTGAGTCGGACCTGCCAAGCAAGCCTACATCCAGATCAGGGACCAGGTAATAGGTGATGTGAAAGACCTCTGCCTGAGACCATAGAGACCAGCTGCTAGTCTGAGTAGGCAATACTCACCTTGAGGGACTCAGTAGAAGGCAGCTTTATGTGTATCAGTGTCTCTGTTCAGTACCAGAGCCCAACTCGTCTTGCACCAAGATAGTAGGCAATTGCTTCTCTGGGACTTCTCTGGGGTCTCTGGTTTCCTTCCTCCATGCCGTCTCCTGCAGTTGGAAATAGGCTGTCGGTCAGGTAGCCGGTTACTGAATAGGCTGAAGACATGAAACGAGGATCTAAAATCAGGATTAAACAAATCAAGAGTTTAGACATCAGACGTCTTTGGGACTCGGCCAGTTGGCAATCAACGCTGCAAATTAATTTGGGAGGTGACATGGAAAAGCAAGGCCCGACCCATCCCTGGTGATTGTCAGGTATGTGGATTTCCGAGACAGGAGCAGATGTTTGAATCCATTCTCGTCGCGTTGATTTGGGTAAAGATTTATTCTGTACTTGGGCTGCGCAAACCTTTCGCTTTCTCAAGCACGCCGATGTCTGACAGACGATCAGCTTCGTATCCTTCCTTTCGCAGCGCTCTGGTCCGCATGACAGAAGTCGCCTTAGTTCTTTGTATTGGCTGATCATAGTCAAAATGTGAACCTGCCTCTTATATGCGGTCAGATCTTTTGGTCTGTCAAGCTCAAGTACTGTTGGCTAGAGTTAGGGCTGCAGCGAAGTTCACATGAAAAGCATCTGACCTGACTGTTTTACACCGTGACAATCAAACATAAGCCGATTGCTAGGTCTTTCGGAACAGCACCGAGCCACTCAAACATCCCCCGACAGTTTTACATCTTTTGTTTCCGAAAGTGTGCGTGCATGAAAATGCTGCCGCTTAAACGGATCGGCGACTGGTCACATTTCTAAGGCCTACTTGGATGAACACCGAACAGTAGGGTTTTTTTTTTTAAAAATGCAGCATTTATTTATAGTTGATTTGTATGCTTTTGTGATTGGTGTAATTTTCTATTTAAACAATTGTCTGCCAGTGGCAGGAGCTGCGGTGGCTCAAGTGGTGAAGACACTGAACTGCAGGCTGTGGGGGGTCAGTAGTTCAACAGTTCAAGACCCAAGTGGCCGCATGACGGAGTGAGCTCCCGTCTCTAGTTCCAGCTCCTGCCAACCTAGCAGTTTGAAAGAAAGAAATTGCAAGTAGATAAATAGGTATCGCTTCGGTGGGAAGGTAACAGCGTTCCGTGCGCCTTGGTGTTTAGTCATGCCGGCCACATGACCACGGAAACATCTTCGGACAGCGCTGGCTCTTCAGCTTTGAAACGGAGATGAGCACCGCAACCCTAGAGTCGGATTCAACTGGCTTTCGAGCAAGGGAACCTTTACCTTTACCTTTACCCTGCCAATGGCACAGCAAGGGTGAGGGCCATATGATGACTCAGCTGGTCTGCGTGTGAGCCAATCACACGGTCCTGCATTGTTAGGAAGGATTGTGGGAAACGAACCTGCCAAAACCCATGAATGGGTTGACAAAGAGACGACTGGTCCATCAAAACTCCTGGTTCATAACTGCTGAACGTGACGTGAGCAGGTGGGTCTTCAAGCACCCCTAATTCTGACGCTTCTGGGGGCTCCAATCCACCATCAGCCGGCTGGCTGGTCGGGGAAGCCTCACCCCAGAGCCCCACCCCAAAAAGCTGGGGGGGGGCGTTGTGAAGAACAGGTGTTTTTTAATATGGTGTTGTGATTTTTTATCAATTTTATATTGTTTTTAACATTACTATTACCCACCTTTAGGGGCTGCGGCGGCTCAAGTGGTTAAGACACTGAACTGCAGACTGGAAGGTTGGTTGTTCAGCAGTTCGAGACCCAGGTGCCGCAGGACGGAGTGAGCTCCCATCTCTGGCCCCAGCTCCTGCCAACCTAGCAGTTCGAAAGCAAGAAACTGCAAGTAGATAAATAGGTACCACTTTGGTGGGAAGGTAACAGCATTCCATGCACCTCAGGGTCTAGTCATGCCGGCCACATGACCACAGAGAAGTCTTCAGACAGCGCTGGCTCTTCGGCTTGGAAACGGAGATGAGCACCGCAACCCTAGAGTCGGATTCGACTGGCTTTTAAGCAAGGGAAATCTTTACCTTTACCTCTTACTATTACCCACCTTTGGGTCCTGGAAGGCATGTAGGGTTGCCAGCCTCCTGGTGGGGCCTGGAGATCTCCCGGGATTGCAACTAATCTCCAGATGACAGAAATCCATTCCCTTGGAGAAGATGGCTACTTTGGAGGGTGGGCTGCAATGTTCCCTCTAAGCTGTGGAGTCCTGTGAGCAAAAATTCTACTTTGTGAGCTACTGGCGTTAAAGTTGTGAGCAAGTGATTTATGGCTACTGCATAAATTAGTTCGCTCTGGAGCCATCCTTCCTGAGCCGAGAAAAAAATCTGTGAGCCGGAGGCTAAAAAAACTGTGAGCTAGCTCACACTAACTCAGCTTAGAGGGAACACTGGTGGGCTGTACGGCATCATACTCTGCCGAAGTCCTTCCCTTCCCCAAACCATGTCCTTCCCAGGCTCCACTCCCCAAATCTCCAGGTCTTTCTCAACCCTTAGCTGGCAACCCTAATATTTAAAGAAGCCAGAGTATAAAAACAGTATGAGTCAAAATGCGCCCACCTAAAACAGTATCGATGAAGCCGTCATCAAGCTAGAAGCAGAGTTTAAAGAAGAAGAAGACTTAGAAGAATGAGGAGGAGGAGACTGGATTTATACCCCACCCTTCACTTGGAGTCTCAGAGTTGCTTACAATCTCCTTTTCCTCCCCCTCCCCACAACAGGCACCCTGTGAGGTAGGTGGGGCTGAGAGAGCTCTTTCAAGGGCTGCTCTTGAGAGAACAGCTCTGAGAGAACTTGTGACTGACCCAAGGTCACACCAGCAGCTGCATGTGGAGGAGTGGGGGAATCAAGCCCGATTCTCCCAGATTAGAGTCCGCATATCTAACCACTACACCAAACTGGCTACAGCAAAAAAAACCTTTGAAAAAGATACAATCTCTTTCTTAAAAAGAAATGTTTAGCCTGGCACCTGAAGTATGGCAAAGTAAACCCCAGGTAAGCCTGTTGGGGAAGGCATATTCAAAAGACAGGGGCCACCAAGGAAAAGGCCTCGTTTCTGGGTTGTTGTAAGGAATTGTTGCAAATGGAAGAGGGGAGCATGACGTGAGCCACTTCGAGTCCCCACTGGGGACAAAGGCAGGGTATAGATGAAGGAAATAAAGGAATAAACTAGTTTTTTCTCCTTCTGCCTGGAAGGGGGGAACCCCCACCCCACCCCGGGCCTTATTAGACAAAACGCTTCCTTAAAGCTCCGTATCAGTTAAGCTTTTCAGCAAAGCCCCAGAAGGTTTCAGAGCCAAATTCTTCTGACATCCGTGCAATCCCGTTGACTTCGACGAGACAACGCACGCACTTGGAACAGAGTGCCGTCTGTTTTGTCGGCAGCTTTCTTTATTCGATAAATAATGCACGGAAGCCAATTCTCCCCCCCTCCCTTTTCTGGCTGTGGTTGTTGTGCCTCATAGACTTAAGTAAACATTGAGCTCCATGTTCTATTTAAAGAGTTCTGGCAAAGTGTAGCGGAGCTTAAATGGCATCACACTTTCTCGGGGGGGGGTGGATTGGCTAGTGTTTTGTTCTAGGGTTGCCAATTCCTGCTTGGGAAATTCCTGGGGATCTGTGTGTGGAACTTGGGAAGGGAGAGGTCGGGGGAGGTAGAGACCTCGACAAGGTAATAACGCTGTGGAGTCCCCCCCTCCAAAGCTGCCATTTTCTCCAAGGGAAATGATCTCTCTCGTCTGGAGAGCAGGCATAATTCCGGGGGGATCTCCAGGCTCCACCTGGAGTTTGGCAACCCCGTTGCTGCTCTACAGTTTCAAAGGCCTCCGCCTTTCCTGTTCATGTAAGAGACGCTTTCTCATTTTGCCTTTTAGAAAATGCCAGTCAAAGGGCTTTTGATGGTGATCTTTCTCAATTTACCAGGACAAAGAAAGAATTTCAATGAGAGAGAGAAAGAGAGAAAAAAAAACCACACACAAAATAGCAAAGCTGTTAATAGGAACTTCACAAGCGTTGTTTAAATTAGAATCGCCTCAGGAGATCAGACCTTTCAGCTGAACACTCAGTCTTTTTGCCAGTCACTAGCCAGATATCTCTTGATGCCTCACAAGCGGCAGGCTGAGACAGAGATTGCTTGACTCCAGCACCAGGAAATGAGATAGACTGCTTTGACATATGGAGGTTTTGTGTTGCCTAGCTAAACTAACAGCCAGTTGACAGACCGGCTCACCATTAATATATTTAATCCTTTTACAAGTTACTTCAGCTAGCTTTAGATCTCCCACGTCAGGATCAATTCATCTGGAAAGGGACGCAAAATGTTGTTTGTTTTGCAGAATACATTCCGCCCAACTTCTGTTGCTTTCAACGCTTCTCTTTCCTTCGGAAGAACTCTCTTCCTCCTCTCTTCTCTCCCCCGTCTTCTCATTGCTTCATGTTTCTCAAAAGGAATTTCTTTATAAAGCCCGTTCCAAAACCTCTGCTCCTCAATCTCGTTGCTATCTTACTTTTAAATTGTACCATTGTCAGTATTAAACCAACACACCACAATAGGTTACAATATAATCCATTTATAGTGCGGTATTGTCATGCTAATCCGTCAAGGTGCCTCACAGGAAGCTAAGAAGGAGGGGAAATGAAACCCAACCTCTTGGAACAACCGAGGGGGAAGAGATCCCTTGGAATTTACTTTTCATATCGCTAATGCGGCTTTTCCCCTCTTGAGGCACAGAGGAAGGTGTGTGGTAGCATTTGAACTAGGAACACCCTGTGGTAATGTTACAGCAGCAGCACTGAAACAGTGTGTGTGGGGGTCTTAATGTTGTCACAGAAGGAGAATCAAAATCAGGCAGGGGATGTGGTTCAGTGGAAGAGCCTCCGCTTTGCATGAAAAGGTCCCAGGTTCAGTCTCCAGCAATGTTCCCTCTCAGCTGCGAAGCCTTGTGAGCAAAAATTCAACTTTGTGAGCTACTGGCATTAAAGTTGTAAGCCAGCGATTTGGCTGCTGCATAAACTAGTCTGCTCTGGAGCCCTCCTTCATGGGCGAAGACAGAAATGCGTGAGCCGGAGGCTAAAAAAGCTGTGAGCTAGCTCACACTGACTCAGCTTAGAGGGAACACTGGCCCCCAGCATCTCCAGTTAAAAGAATCAAGTAGTAGGTGATACAAGGACCTGTGTGTGAAACCCTGGAGAACCACTGCCAGTCTGAGTAGATAATACTGACTCGGAGGGACCAAAGTTCTGATTCATGTTCCAAACGATACCTGTGCTTTAAGAAAGGTTGATTGCCAGAGAAAGGGAGGTTCCAAGCCATAAGTCCTCCCGTGATTGAGGCTGCCATTTGTCAAGGAGTCTACCTGACACAGAAGTGACACTACCCGGATTCAAGATTTGCCAACTTCTGGTGGGCCTCGGAGATCTCCCAGAATTACAATTGATCTCCAAATGGGGTTTCCAGGTCTGGGTTGAAAAACACCTGGAGACTTTGGGGGGCGGATCCAGGAGAGGGTGGGCTTTGGGGAGGGGAGGGGCCTCAGCGGGGGCGGGATGAAGGCTCACCGGTGCCCGAAGCACTGACCAATCGTGGTGCCCCCCCCGGTCCTTTCCACACGGACCCAGTCCATTTTAGTCGTTGACCTGTCTGACCAGATATACAATGCAGGTCTCAGCAATACAAAACTTTATTGATATGATAACACAATATACTGTACAAACTCAGCCAAGCTTTGGCTACATAAAGTTCTACAAAAATGAAATACAACATCTATTTCAATATTTCACAAGTTAAATATTGAGAGCCAGTCTGGTGGAGTGGTTAAGTGCGCGGACTCTTATCTGGGAGAACCGGGTTTGATTCCCCCACTCCTCCACTTGCACCTGCTGATGTGACCTTGGGTCAGTCACAAGCTCTGGCACAGCTGTTCTCTCAAGGACAGTTTCTGTCAGAAGTTCTCTCAGCACCGTCTCCCTCACAGGGTGTCTGTTGTGGGGAGGGGAAGGGAAAGGAGTTTGTAAGCCGCTCTGGGACTCCTTTGGGTAGTGAAGGGCGGGGTATAAACCCAATCTCTTCTCTTCTTCTACCTCACAGGGTGTCTGTTGTGCAGAGGGGAAGGGAAAGGAGATTGTAAGCCGCTCTGGGACTCCTTTGGGTAGTGAAGGGTGGGGTATAAACCCAATCTCTTCTCTTCTTCTACCTCACAGGGTGTCTGTTGTGCGGAGGGGAAGGGAAAGGAGTTTGTAAGCTGCTCTGAGACGCCTTTGGGCAGTGAAGGGCGGGGTATAAATCCAATCTCTTCTTCTTCTTCTACCTCACAGGGTGTCTGTTGTGGGGAGGGGAAGGGAAAGGAGTTTGTAAGCCGCTCTGGGACTCCTTTGGGTAGTGAAGGGCGGGGTATAAACCCAATCTCTTCTCTTCTTCTACCTCACAGGGTGTCTGTTGTGGGGAGGGGAAGGGAAAGGAGTTTGTAAGCCCCTCTGGGACTCCTTTGGGTAGTGAAGGGCGGGGTATAAACCCAATCTCTTCTCTTCTTCTACCTCACAGGGTGTCTGTTGTGGGGAGGGGAAGGGAAAGGAGTTTGTAAGCTGCTCTGAGACGCCTTTGGGCAGTGAAGGGCGGGGTATAAATCCAATCTCTTCTTCTTCTTCTACCTCACAGGGTGTCTGTTGTGGGGAGGGGAAGGGAAAGGAGTTTGTAAGCCACTCTGGGACTCCTTTGGGTAGTGAAGGGCGGGGTATAAACCCAATCTCTTCTCTTCTTCTACCTCACAGGGTGTCTGTTGTGGGGAGGGGAAGGGAAAGGAGTTTGTAAGCCGCTCTGGGACTCCTTTGGGTAGTGAAGGGCGGGGTATAAACCCAATCTCTTCTCTTCTTCTACCTCACAGGGTGTCTGTTGTGGGGAGGGGAAGGGAAAGGAGTTTGTAAGCTGCTCTGAGACGCCTTTGGGCAGTGAAGGGCGGGGTATAAATCCAAACTCTTTTCTTCTTCTTCTTCTAAATGTATCGAAGTGCCAATGTTCACGACCTGAAAGGCATTTTTCTACATTTTTTCCCACCCTTTTCCCAACTTTGTGGTGCCCCCTTTGGCCCCGGCGCCCTAAGCACCTGCTTAGTCCGCTTAATGGTTCATCTGCCACTGTAAGCATGGCACAATGCTCTAGAGTCCGCCCTCCAAAGCAGCCATTTTCTCCAGGGGAGCTGATCTCTGTCAGCTGGGAATCAGTTGTAAAAGCTGGAGATGGATTATTTATTTACTTACTTATTTATTGTAATTGTACCCCACCCTCCCAGACTAGGCCAGTTCAGGCCCCACCTGGAGGCTGGCCACCCTGTCTCCAGACTACAGGGGTCACTTCCCTGAGAGAAAATGGCCACTTTGGAGGGGGGGACTGTATGCCATTACCCCCGGCTGAGGTCCCTCTCCTCCCCAAACCCTGCCTTTTCTGGGTCCCACCTCCAAATCTCCAGGGATTTCTGAGGCTGGAGTTGGCAACCTTGTGACTGTTCACAATGACCTGTCATGCATAAAATAGCTTATTTTTGTGACTCATTAGATCAGACGGGTCAAACTCATTTGTTGCAAGGGCCGGATCTGACATGAAGGTGATTTTGTCGGGCCAGGCCATGCGTGCCATAAAACATAGTGCCGGGCACCGGAGATCTAACTTTGTAAAGGACGGCAGCTGTTAAGCTCCAAGTTGGTGCGTCTTCACTGCAAGGCCCCATGAAGCGAAGGGGTTCTGCTCGACGGCTTCAAACAGGGTTGTTCCCCTGTGCTGAAGCCACAACTGGAGTGGCTCCGCTCACTTGCCCACCCCTGAGTGGCCCCCCGTTCCCTCCCTTGAACCACTTGCTCACAGGCCAGATAAGAGCCCTGGATGGGCCTGTTCTAGGGTTGCCAAGTCACTTACCTGGCATAGCGGGGGAGACCCGGTTCAGGAGATTTGCGCGTGCACTTTGCACATGCGTGGTGCGATGACGTCACCCGGAAGTGATGTCATCACACTGGGCACATCACCAGCCGACGCTCTAGCAATCAGCCTGGAAGCTCTATGGTACCATAGAGTTTTCAGGCTAATTGCTAGAGTGTCGACCGGCGACATGCCCGGTGCAATGATGTCACCTCCAGGTGACGTCATCGCACCGGGCACGTCGGCCCGAACCGGGCACTTTGGGGACAGGGTTCCCCCCACTGGCCTGATCTGGACTGGTGGGTTGGGGGCCCTTTCGACGGGAAAACCTCCACCCCCCACCAGGGAACTTGGCAGCCCTAGCCAGTTCTGCCCCCTGGGCCTTACGTTTGACACCCTGCACTGGACAGCGTGTACTGAAGTGGGGGGCAAACCTGGATTAGCCCCAGCTAGCCCAATCTCGTCAGATCTCTGAAGATAAGCAGGGTTGGCCCTGGCTAGTATTTGGACGGGAGACCTCCAAGGAATACTGGAGGTGTGACACAGAGGCAGGCAATGGCAAGCCGTGTCTGAACCGCTCTTGTCTTGAAAACCCCACGGGGGTCGCCATAAGTCAGCTGTGACTTGAGGGCAATGACAAACTGAATGAAGAAAGGACGGTTGGCAAACCCGGGTTGGGAAATTTGTGAAAAATTTGGGAGTGGAGCCCAGGGAGGGGCAGAGTGTGGGGAACAAAGGGACCTCAGCAGGGTAGAGCGTCATCGAGTTTAGTCTCCAAAGCAGCCATTTTCTCCAGGGGAGCTGGTCTTTGTTGTCTGGAGGTTAGTGGTGACCAGTGTTCCCTCTAAGCTGAGTTAGTGTGAGCTGGCTCACAGTTTCTCTAGCCTCTGACTCGCACATTTTTTTTTGTCTCAGCTCAGGAAGGGAGGGCTCCAGAGCAATGCTCCCTCTAAGCTGTGGCGTCTCATGAGCAAAAATCCTATTTTGTGAGCTGCTGGCCTTAAAGCTGTGAGCGAGTGATTTGGCCGCTGCATAAATGAGTTTGCTCTGGAGCCATCCCTTCCTGAGCGAAGACAAAAATGTGTGAGCCGGAGGCTAAAAAACTGTGAGCTAGCTCACACTAACTCAGCTTAGAGGGAACACTGCTCCAGAGCGCACTGATCTATGCAGTAGCCACATCGCTCGCTCGCAACTTTAATGCTGGTAGCTCACAAAGTTGAATTTTTGCTCACAAGACTCCACAGCTTAGCGGGAGCATCAGTTGTGATACCAGGAGATCTCCTGGCCCCACCTGGAGGCTGGCAACTTGAGATGCATGCTTGGATGGAGCCCAGAGAAACAACTCATGGGCAACAACTCTACTTTTATTATACAGACACGCACACCTATCCCTGCAGGATACATCAAGGCAAGTAAGTAAACAGAGAAGCTAATTTTATAGCAAGATGAGTTTGTGTATCACCTGTCCTTTCTTTCCCCCCAGTCGGAATCTGGTCTTTCTTTCAGCTTGAAGACAGCTTCTTCTTTCCCCCCCCCTTGCTTTTTTTTTACGGTGAAGCTGTAAAACCCTGGAAAACAGCAGAGTTTATGGTAGAAGCAATAGCACGCCCTTTAACTATAGTGGTATTCATGGTTACCACGACAAGGAAGGTATTATGCCGGGATGGTAGTAAAGTTAAACCCGCCCTGGGGGCATTCTGAAATGCTAACAGCTCTTGCATACACTTAAGAGCTTTGGCGCACAGGTGCGGGCCGTCAAAGTATGTGCTTGGAAGGAAACCTTCTAGAGCCAAACACCCCCCACCCCCACTTCCCCATTATTACTAGTATTTTATTTGTCGTGTTGGACTTTAGAGCTGGAAACATTTCTCTAGTTGTGAACAACTATATTTGATTAAAAGCTGTCAGGTTTATCTGCTCGGGAGGAGAGAAGAAAGATGTGTTTCCCCCAGAAAGGAAATCAATGTGTCTTTTTGATAGATGCCGACTGGGAAACTGGGAGGGTGTGGCTTTAAATGGCCACGGTGGAGAGCCAACCAGACACTACCATTAGCCGCGGACATAATTGCAGGGGAGAAAAGCCTGTCTTTATGTTCTATAATCCATGTTTACGGAATTGCCCGACGACGGCGAGGCAATCGGACGGGGGCAAGGGAAGAGTTGGCGATAAGGGGAGGCGATTTGTGGACCGAAGCAGAACGGGGAAGAGGCGGTGGGTGGGAGACATCTTGAAAACATAAGGACCAGATGGGCTTGAAGTTGCCTTCTACTGAGTCAGACCAGTGGTCTTTCAAGGTCTGACTGTTCTCCAGGGTTCCCAACCTACGGATGGGGCCTGGAGATCTTCCAGAATTACAACCGACCTCCAGATTCCATTTTCCTGGGAATAAGCCCCATTGCCTTGGCCACGGTGATCTCAGAAGCTAAGCAGGGTCCGGCCTGTTTTGGTGCTTGGATGGGTGATCACCAAGGAAGCCAAGGGTCTCAACTCAGAACAAGGCAACGGCAAACCACCTCTGAATGTTCCTTGCCTTGTGGGGGTCACTAGGAATGCCAACCTCCAGGTGAGGCCTGGCAATCCCCCGGAACTACTGCTCATCGCTGGACTACAGAGGTCAATTGCCCCGGGGGGGGGGATGGATGCTTTGGAGGGTGAACTCTATAGCATTGTATCCCACTGAGGTCCTTGTCCTCCCCAGGCTCCATCCCCAAAATCTTCATGAATTTCCGAACTTGGATCTGGCTACCCTACGCCCCCCCCCCAAGTCTGGAAACAGTTTGGATTTTACTGGGTTGCCAGCCTCCAGGTGGGACCTGGGGATGCCCCAGAATCACAACTAATCTCCAGACAACAAAGATCAGTTCCCCTGGAGACAATGGCTCCCTCCTCGTGTTCCACCCCAAATCTCCAGGAATTTCCCAACCTGGATCTGGCAGCCCTAACTCTGACCAGCAGCAGTGGGTCTCCAAAGTCTCAGGCTACTGTCTTCCCCATCACCTACAACCTGGTCCATTTAACTGGAGCTGCCGAGGTTTGAACCTATTACCTTCCGCTTGCCAAGCAGATGCTCTGCCATCGAGCTAGATCAGACTAAGGATCAAACCAATGGATCCAGCATCCTGTTTTCCCACTACGGGCAGGCACAGGTTCACACAAAGACGGCGTGGAGGCGAAGGCACCCCAGTTGTCCAAAGGCTTCCAAAATGGAGAAGTGCACTGCTTCTCCGCATGGAGGTTCCATCGAGCCCTAACGGCTGAGCTAGCAGCCATCGTTATGCATTGTATGGAGAAACGAATGCATTTTGGTCTGTGCCAAATCAACTGCCTTAACAATTTGGTTGAGTTTTAGTGTGATGGGGAAGGGAGGGAAACTTTTGCCATACTATAATTTTGTAAACTCTTATTATGGCCATTCGTGTCAGCCAACATGGTGCAGCAGTTAAGAGAAGAGAAGAGAAGAGAAGAGAAGAGAAGAGAAGAGAAGAAGAAGAGAAGAGAAGAGAAGAGAAGAGAAGAGAAGAGAAGAGAAGAGAAGAGAAGAGAAGAGAAGAGAAGAGAAGAGAAGAGAAGAGATTGGATTTATACCCCGCCCTTCACTACCCAAAGGTGTCTCAGAGTGGCTTACAAACTCCCTTCCCTTCCCCTCCCCACAACAGACACCCTGTGAGGTAGGTGGGGCTGAGAGAGCTCTGACAGAAACTGCTCTTTCTCAAGGACAGCTCTTATCAGAACTACAGCTTGCCCAAGGTCATCCAGCCAGGTGCAAGTGGAGGAGTGAGGAATCAAACCTGGTTCTCCCCGGTTAGAGTCCGCACACTTAACCACTACACCAAAATGATAGTTAGGCTATCAGAAGGGGCCTCAGCAGGGTACAATGCCATCGAGTTTACCCTCCAAAGCAGCCGATCGTCTGGAGATCAATTGTAGTAGCATGAGATCTCCAGGTCCCACCTGGAAGTTGTCAGCTCTAAACACAAGAGGAGCATGATGATAATTCCTAGAATCAAAGGCTTGTACAGACCCTCCCTTTCTCCCATCAAGTTAAGATTGCCCGCTTTTGAGCTGGGCTTCCGTGGCTTTCCCTGTGACTTGCAGGAATCAGCAAATGGCTTTTTAACTCCACGCTGTGAAAAGCATCGTCTGCAAACTTCTGGATATCCATCAAAGGGACAGAAGAAGTCTTTTAAAAAACATCTTCTTTCCAGATAAAGAATGGCCGAGTTCAGACTGGCCATTTGCCCCGCTAGAGCCACATTGCAGCCACGTTTCACAAGTGGATTAAAGGGGGCGTTCACATAGGCACATCTGCCTGGCGTTCCTCACCCGTAGGCAACCCGTGCTGTTCTGCTTCGCTCCCGTGTTCAAAAGATACCTGATAAAAGCAGTAGAAATTCCCTGAGAGCCTGTTTATCCTGCTTCATTCCACTTCCAGGAAGTGTGAATGCCAACCGGAAAAGCCGGGAACAAGGCAGCAGCGACTGGCTGTGCTCCGCTCTACCGCCCAATGTGGTGCCGGTGCAATGGGATCCTCCCCAAATCGGCCGGATGCACATGTGTGCATGAGCGCATGTGCACATGTGCGCATGTCTGCACCCATAGCCGATTTACCAGGAAAAAGCCATTTACAGCCACACCTCTGGGCCAGCAGTCTGAACGCTCCCACATGCCTCCTCCCGGTATGCTCCTGCATCTGTTGGTGCAGTGTGACCGGAAAAACCCAGAACAGTTCGTTTTGGGGCTTTTTTGCCATGACTGGCTCCCGCTTCAAACTGCCAGTCTGAACTCAGCTAATATGGGTTTGAAAAGTGATCAGACTCCAAATTCTGCCAGGTAACAGGCATAAGTACCGGTTTGTTCCCTGTTCCACGCCTGAAACCATTTGAAAATCACTGACCTTATTAATTAAAGAACAGTATATTGGGACAGTGAATGTAAAGCAATGAATATTGGAATGGTTTCTCTGACGTAACACTGCACCCCACTTCTCCGTGCTTGAGAGGAGAGGAATGGAGTGTAACAACAGTGTCACAGTTTATTACCCTTAACAGTTAAGAAGGTACTTTTACACATTTATCTCCTGTTTTGACATATTTATTGCTTCGCTGTTTCCCTCCTTCTAATTAAATCCAAACAAATGGTGGCCCATGAATCTAGCTTGTTATTGCTGTTTAGTCTTTGCATATGTCAAAACGTCTTCATTAAGTTGTATGCTAAGGCATTTACATACATACATACATACATACATACATATATATATATATATATATATATATATATATATATATATATATATACATATATATACATATATATATATATATATATATGAACTGTTAACTTCAATTCCAATGTATCTGAGGAAGTGTGTGTATGAAAGCTCATACCTTGAATAAACCTTTGTTGGTCTTTAAGGTGCCACTGGTCTCAAAATTTGTTTTACTGCTTCAGACCAACACAGCTGGCCACCTAATTAATTAATCTAATTAATTAAAGGTGAGAATAGCTTTTTCTTCCCCCCCAAGTTAAAAAAATCCTTCTCTCTCCATTTCTGCTTATGAGAGAGGCCAAAATTACTTGCCGATCCTTTGATACACTCAGAGATACAGATCAAACACTGCCAGCCCTCATATGTTTATAGCCACCCTTTCAATTACCCTAGATGGTCCATGCATTAATTATTGAAATATTTTCATAGTATACAGCTCCCCCCACCATCTCCTGCTTATCCTGTTGCAGATAATTTTGGCTTCTGATTAGAAGAAGGAACAAGCAATCTTATTTATGGGGATTAAATCTCTCTGGTATCATAAAAGTTGGAAATACAGTATATGGTTTTGTAATGAAATTGGGATTTTTTTTTAAAAAAAAAAAATCAACAACAACTTAGTGGCCCAAGCTGTGAAAGTCAACATGGTGTTAACGTTCTTTGCGATGCATAAACAGTGCCAAAACCTATTACAGTCGTAGTAAATTTTGATTACTGGAGCTGTTTGTTATTTTATGTCTGGAAGATAAAGCTAATATTGAAAATAGCTCTCTTCTCTTGCATGTGTAAATTGCTTCCATAAAATATTATGCTTTGAAAACAATTAGAAATGAGAAAAGAGAGAGCGCGAGAGAGAAAATGGTTTTATTGAGGATTTCCAAGCCAAAATAGACGCCGCACAAAATGTGACCCCGGACGGTAACAGGCCGGTTAGTTTTCTTCTCCACCTCTGCAATACTGTGCAGCTGGCCTGGTCTTGTGATGTCCTTCCCTACCAAGCTTCCTGCCCTGCCCCTCCCGAAGCAACAGCCATTGATCTGTTGGGGTGGGGAAACAAAGGCTGCGGTCGCACACACTAAATAATCCACTTTCAATTCAGTTCCAGTGCGCTTTCCAACGGGATTTTACTGTGGGCAATTCTGCATCTAGCATTCGCTCCATATTATCTCAGCTGGGAGGAAACAGTGCGGCTCAAAACCACATTCAGATACCTGGGGGCAACGCCGTACTGACTGCAACGACACCCCTGAACGGCCACCAAACGGCCACTGATCTATGCAGAAGGTACGATAAAACCCGATGACCAAAGAAATCTCAATGATTGCATGATTGAGGTTTATAAGATTATGAATGGGATTGAGCAGGTTGAGAAAGAAGTCCTTTTCTCCCTTTCTCACAATACAAGAACTCGTGGGCACTCCATGAAATTGCTGAGCAGTCGGGTTAGAACAGATAAAAGGAAGTCCTTCTTCACCCAAAGAGTGATTAACACATGGAATTCACTGCCACAGGAGGTGGTGGCAGCTACAAGCATGGACAGTTTCAAGAGGGAATTAGATAAACATATAGAGCAGAAGCCCATCAGTGGCTATTAGCCACAGGGTATAGATGGGAACTCTCAGTCTGGGGCAGGTGATGCACTCTATCCTTGGTGCTGGAGGGGGCAGCAGTGGGAGGGCTTCTAGTGTCCTGGCCCCACTGCTGGACCTCCTGAAGGGCACCTGGTATATTTTGGCCACTGTGTGACAGAGTGTTGGACTAGATGGGCCATTGGCCTGATTCAACATTGGCTTCTCTTATGTTCTTATGTTCTTATGTTCTCTTAAGTGGCAATGGAGTGCGGAGGCTACCATAAAACCCAATAATCAAAGGAAGTGAAAGCAGCATGCAACGCAGAGGGGAATTTCTGTTCCAACGTGGATTTTGTAAAAACAATTGAGGGAAAATCCAACGCAGAATCAGCCTGTGTGTAGTGTCAAAATCCAATTTGGAAGGGCATTGAAAGTGGATTATTTAGTGTGTGTGACTGCAGCCAAAGTGATTCATGATCAGATTCCACCCATAATCCCAAATCAGAGTGATAACCATGAACTTTTATGGCCTGACAAAAAAAAAGAAGGGGGAGTAAGTGGGCAAATTTATGAAGAATAAAGTCAATTGATTGATGATTAGCTACAATCGCTAAATGGAACCTCCTTGTTCAGGAGCACTATACCTCTCAGTGCTAGATGCTGAAATGCTCAAGAAGCCGGCAGCTAGTACTGTGCGCTTTCTTGAACTCATTTATTCGATGCCATATCGTTGTGGAACAAAGTTTGGGTCCAGGTAGATGAAGAACTGTGCATGCTTATACCTTGAATGAAAACTTAGACCTCGAATAAAACTTTGTGGGTATGAAAGGGGCCACTGGACTCAAATTTTGTTCTGCTTCTTCAGACCAAGGTGGTTCCCCATCTGGATCTATGGTTTCCATGGAAACTTTATTTCTGCTGAAGACTAGATGGATAACCAGTGACAGCAAAGTATCAGAGAAGCACATCAACAAAAGTTAGCATGTTGTAGGAGAGGCAGCGCGGCGTAACAGCTAGAGCATTGGGTTATATCTGGGAGGCTCGGGTTCAAAGCCCCACTCTGCCATGGATAAGCTTGCCATCTCCAGGTTGGGAAATTTCTGGAGATTTAGGGGATGGAGCCTGGGGAGGGGAAGGTTTGGGGAGGGGAAGTACTTCCGTGGGGTGTAGTTCCATAGAGTCCACCCTCCAAAGCAGCCATTTTCTCCAGGGGAAACTGATCTCTGTCACCCACAAACCAGTAATCATTCCTGGAGATCTCCAGGCCCCACCTAGAGGTTGGCAAGTCTAGCCATGGAGACTTGCTCTCTGGTCATACTCTTTTAGCCCAGCCAACCTTATGGGGTTGTTGTACGGATAAAACTGAGGCAGGGAAATCCTCGTACCTTATCCCGTACTCCTTTGAGGCGGCGTCGGCTAAAAAGTCACTAAACAAATGTTCAGCCCGAGGAAAGATTAATTACTTTGCCACTTATGGAAGTAAAACTCTGTCTCCCCAAAAGCAAAAACCAAAAAAAAGCCCTTGATTTTCTTTGCAGTCTCCCTCCACAGAAGGGGGATTTTAAAAAATAAATAAATAGATGGTGGCAGCATCAAATTTTAAACTTTCCCTGACGTTCTGCCCATGAGATTGCTGATTGTTCCGTCTTTCCCACATCTGAAGAGCCGGGTGACAGTATTTCGGGAGGAGGAGGGGGAAGGGGAGGAGGAAGATTGATAAAGCGAAGCAATTGGCGTTATTTCCTATGCATGAAATTGATTAAATGCTTCACTAAATGGCTTATAAATTTGCCTCTCATATTTCTGTCACCCACTGGAAAGATTACAGTGAGCCCCTCGATGGCCGTGTTGTATACAATACCAAATTACAAAAGGTTGTAAAAACTAATGTTTTGTTTAAAGGTTTGAGTAGGACCATATGCCTCCAAGTGACCTTGAGTAAGCTATTCTAATTCAAAACATTTCAAAGTGGATAAAAGGCAGGGAGGAGGGGTGGGGGAAAGACCACAGAATCCATCTGCATAATAAAAATAATAATAATAAAAAAAACCCTTTCAACTCATATGGTTTTGTTGCCAGTCAGAACTTTTTTTCCATAAGCTGAACATATGAAACTGCCTTATGCTGAATTTGACTGTTGGCATAGCCAGGTTAGTACCACCAACTCTGACTGGCAGTTGCTCGCCAGGGTCTTGGGTGGAGGTTTTTCACACCACCTACCACCTGTTCACTTCAACTGGCGATGCCAGGGGTTGGACCTGGAACCTTCCGCATGTCAAGCAGATGCTCTGCTACTGAGCCACAGCCCTTCCACAAACACATGTATGCACGTGAAACTGGCTTATAAGGAGTTATCTCCATACTCCATGGCCCTTTTAACTGGATATGCCAGGGACTGAACTGGAGACCTTCTGCATGTCAAGCAGATGCTTACCGCTGACCCACAGCCCTTCCACAAACACGTGTACACACATGAAGCTGGCTTATATTGAATTATATCCCATACTCTCTGGTCCTTTGAACTGGAGATGCTGGGATTGAACCAGGGACCTTCTGTGTGCAAACAGAAGCTCTGAAACTGAGCCAGTGCTCCTTCCCGTACTTCCCCAGTAAATAATGGGCTTTTAAGTAATTATTGTCCATCATATGTATTTTGAGTTCATGATACACAAGGATACACAGGATGGAACCAGTACGTGAAGTTGCCTTGTACCGACATAGACTCTTGGTCCACCAAGGTCATTGATGTCTACTTGGACTTCAAGTGACTCTGCAGGATCTCAGGTCCTTCCACATCACTGCCCGCTTGATACTTCTAATTAGAGATGCCGGGGATTGAACCTGGGACCTTCTGCATACAAAGCAGATAATCCATCCCTGAGCTCTATCCCTCTATATCGAGTTCTGTGTTGCTCAGATGTAGAGCAGAATTCAAATGTAATTGTGAGGCACTCTTTGTTTGTTTGTTTGTTTGTTTGTTTACATCATCCATATCCTGCTTCTCTCCCCAATGTGACCCAAAGAAGCTTACGTCCTTCTCCTTTCCTCTGTATTATCTTCCCAGAAACCTTGGGAGATAAGTTGGGCTGAGTGCATGCATGACTGGGGCGAATTTGACCAGCAAGCTTCCATGGCAGAGTGGGCATTCGAACCTGGGTCTCTCAGAGCCAAGTCCAGATTCTATACCACATGGCCTTTTGCTAGATATGAGACTGTAACCCAAAGTGCTCAGAAATGACAGGCAGAACAGAGCCTGAAAGGCAGAAGTAGAAAATGGGCCAGGTTATGCTCAGAGTGTGTTGTTCCATTTTATGTCATTACAAGAGGCTTCTGGTTGGCTCTTGAATCCAGTCCAGGCTGTTCTCCCTAATCTTTTGAATTCTAAGTGGCAATGATGTCTCTCCTATAACCAGAGGTCATTTCATAGAAAAAGAGGTGCAGGAACTCATTTGCATAACTCATTTGCATATGCCACACCCCCTGGCAAAGGGCATGCATGCAAGCATGCCTGGGTTCCCTGCCTGATCTTCTCCAGAACCCAGGCATGTTTAAAATGCCTTTCTTTCCCTTCCCCAGCTGGCGCCCCTGGGCTCCTTACTGCCGAAGCTCTGTTCCAGCGCATTCTGGCAGGAAATGACAACTGCCTATAACCACTTATTTTCTCAGTTTCCTCATCTTTTGAGTCCCTGATCCGTATCACTTACCTTTTGAAGTGGGTAGCTCCACAAGACAGAGCCTTCTCAGGGGTGGCACCCATATGATGGACCTTCCTCCAAAGTGAGTCTTGCCTTGGTTCCTTCACTAGCAAAGTTCAGGCGTCTGTATTTCATGTTGGGGATCTAGCTGCCTGTCACATTTTTTATTCTGCCCCCTCCGCAATTTTATTGTCATGACAAAAAAAGGTACTTTGGTGGAAAGACCAATCGAGGTCAGCCATCGAGCTTCCTGGATGAATAGTGGAGCAGAATCCAGATCCTAAGCTGACACACCTTCTGGCGGGGTCATGGTTTCAGTGGTACAGTATCCTCTTTGCATGCAGGATGTCCTAGGTTCAGTGCTTGGCAACTTGAATTGAAAGGGTCATGGGGATGGGGATGTGACCTCAGACTGGGACCCTGGAGAGCTGCTGCCAGTCATAGCAGACAATATACAGACTAATAGCTTTACTCAGTATTAGGCAGCTATGTGTGCGTTCTCTTTGGTTCTTGTTGCGTTTCTCTCCCGTTGTTGGATATGTGATGTTGCTGTCCTCTGGTGTTCTTAAATCATCTCAGTCTGACACTGATGTTAAGTTTCCTTGTCTGCTTCCTGAAGGATGAAAAGACAGGAGTATAAATTTTAAATTAAATTAAGTACGGAAGTTGACTTTCCCCTACTGGATACATCAGTTGTTACAGTCTGTTGTAGTCCATTGAGATAACATTTCCTAATGGGATAGTAGGATCACCACAAGAGGTTTTCCATATTTTTTTTTTTTTGGGGGGGGACATTATTCTGAAAATGCTTGTGGTTTGGGGGAGCAATGCTCAATTTTCTTTTTTCCCCTCCTTTTTCTTTTCTTTTTTTGGTCATTTTAATATGTGCATGTGTGTGTGCACGCACATGTGAGCATGCACCTGGAAGTCATGGCAACCTCTGGTGACTGACTGTGTGTGCACCTAGAAGTCATGGCGACTTCTGGTGACTGACCCCAACTTGGGGCCTGGAGGATATTCAGAGAGTGGCTGAATTAAGTCTGCCCCTGCCTCCTGCCTCTCATATTCCAAGAAGGTCTCCCATTATTTATTTATTTATTTCATTAGACTTGTACGCCGCCCTTCCAGCAAAAGTCACCTCAGGGCGACTCACACAACAATGCAAACAATACAATATCATAACACAATATACAATATAAAATCCAACAAAACACAGATTTAAAACCATAACAACACAACATATTAAAGTGCTAGCATGCTTCCTTGGCATTCAGTACTTGCCAGAGTCCACCCATCCAAGTACTTGCCAGAGTCCACCCATCCAAGTACTTGCCAGAGTCCACCCATCCAAGTACTTGCCAGAGTCCACCTTGCTTAGCTTCTGAGATCCAACAAGTTTGGACTTTCCTGGGCTATCCAGGTCCAGGCACTTGATTTTCAAAAAGGAAAGATGCAATGAATCTAATCGGGGTGGGGGGGTCAAGGTTCAGGGTGGGCAACATTAAAAGATGGTGTAAAACCCCAGAGATGTATACCTTAATATCTGTCTAGACCTGAAGAAAGGAGAGGTAAGCAGGAGAGAAGAGAGAGGAGAAGCCAGGGCTATTTTGGGGCAGGAATGCACAGAAATGGAGTTCCGGCTGGCTCCCAAATTGGCCACGCCTAGCAGGAACTCATTAGTATAATAGGCCACACTGAACTGCAGAAACTCATTAGGATTGGCTATATTAGGGGTGTGTGGCCTAAAATGCAAAGGAGTTCCTACTACCAAAAAAGCCCCGGGTTTTGACAACAAACAAGGTAAACAGAATAAGAAGCAAAAGGTAGGTGTGGCTGGATAACCACACTTCTGGCAACACGGGGTGTGGCCTAATGTGCTAATGAGCTGTGCCATTGGGGTGTGGCCTGAAATGCTAATGAGTTTCTGCTGTTGGGTGTGGCCTATTATGCAAATGAGTTCCTGCTGGGCTTTTTCTACAAAAAAAGCCCTGGGAGAGGCCAATCAGAAATGGAGAACCCTCGCGGCACTCAACCACTTCTAAGAATGTACTAATGTGCAGCATTTCCTTAGGGGGGAGGGAAAGGCACTTAATGCATGGTCGGAACCTTGACTCGGATAGCCCAGGCTAGCCCGATCTCATCAGATCTGCGAAGCTGAGCAGGGTCAGTCTTGGTTAGTGCTTGGATGGGAGACCTCCAAGGAAGTCCAGGGTTGCTACGTAGAGGCAGGCAAATGGCAGAACCGCCCCCGGTTGTCTCTTGCCCTGACCACTCTATGGGGTCCCCTTAAGTTGGCTGCACCACCACATGCTCAAAACAGCCTTATTGGGACTTCATAGGTCTTTTCCTTTAAAAAAACGGGAGGAGATGGGTGCGGGGGGTGGGGACTAAAAGAAGGCCCGCCCCCAATTCTGTATTGGCTTTTCCTATTTTGAACAAAAATCCAGACTCTGACCCCATTTATTTACTTTATTTGTATCCCGGCTCTCTTCCCAGTGGGGGCCCAAGACGGCTGATGGCATTCTCCCCTGCTCCATTTTTATCCTCACAATAACCCTGTGAGGTAGGTGAGGCTATGACTGGCCCCAAGCCACTCAGTGAGTCTCTATGGCAGTGGGGATTTGAACCCAGATCTCCCAGGTATGAGTCTGACCCTCTTCACCACTACACCACACTGGGGCCATGGCCACACAGGTGGCTTGGCGCAATATAGTGCCACCTTTAGGGAGCCAGTTTGGCGTAGTGGTTAAATGCGCGGACTCTAATCTGGGAGAACCAGGTTTGATTCCCCACTCCTCCACTTGCACCTGCTGGATGACCTTGGGCAAGCCATAGTTCTGATAAGAGCTGGTCTTGAAAAAGAGCAGTTTCTGTCAAGAGTTCTCTCAGCCCTACCTACCTCACAGCGTGTCTGTTGTGGGGAGGGGAAGGGAAGGGAGTTTGTAAGCCGCTCTGAGACACCTTTGGGTAGTGAAGGGCGGGGTATAAATCCAACCTCCTCCTCCTCCTCCTCCTCCTCCTCCTCCTCCTCTTCTTCTTCTTCTTCTTCTTCTTCTTCTTCTTCTTCTTCTTCTTCTTCTTCTTCTTCTTCTTCTTCTTCTTCTTCTTCTTCTTCTTCTTCTATTGAACCGGTTGAAAGTGTTGCAGGGCGTATCAGCCACACAGCACACCCTGCTGGGGGTTACCCATGGAGACATCCTGTGGTAAATCGTCCACATTATTGCAGCGCCTCAGCCACGAAGCACGCTGCCGGAAAAAAAACCCCTCAAAATTCATGCCCACGTAAGTGCGCATGTGTGCACATGCGTGCAAATGCACCTATAGGCAATTAAAAAAAAAAAAATTCCCTAGCAGCGGAATGGATCTGCAGGTTCAGACTGCCAATTCCATTCTGCACCTGTTCCCCTGGGTTCAGACAACCGGTCCCATGCACTTCCCCAGTGGCAGAACGGATCTGCAGGTTCAGACTGCCAAATCCATTCTGTGCACGCTCCCCCACGCTCAGACATCCGGCCATGTGCAATGACTGCGTGGGCAACCGAAAACACCACTTGTGACGTGGTGCCTTTTTAACCCAGCTCCAACTCATCCTCTGTTGGGATAAGTACGGCTGGGGAACGCCTGAGAGATGGGGCAGTCCGACTGCACCCATTGGATCCAGAGAGGAGGAGTGGCTGTGCTGGGCCCAACTGCCCGTGTGATCATGGCCTGGCTCTCTAAAGGAACCTCTGCTCTGCAGGCCAGCTGGCAAGCCGGATATCCAAATCGGATAAGTAAAGAACACATTAACACAATAAAATCACTACTCAGGACACCTACGACCAAAAGCACATTTCAGAGACCAGCCCTCAGTTCTCACTTTGGAATTCCACATTTTTGCAGCCGGGGCTCCAGTAGATGTCTAAGTGCACCCACAGAAAGAAGACCTTTCCCCTCTTCTTGTTTTGTTGGGTTTGGGTTTTTGCTTTGTTTTTAAGACCCCGCTGCGAGTGGGAGTTTAAAAGATGCCACTCTCCGGGGTGTGACAGAGATTGAACGGCATCAAGTGTTTTAACTGACATAATTAATATTTCTAAGGGAGCCATTGACATTGTAAGCTCTGTACACACTATTTACCTTTTCAACAGGCACCGTTAATGCTCTGTGACAAAGTGTATTATTCCTGGCCTGTAATCCATTCATGAAAAGGTCAATCTCTTACCATTATTTTGTCAACGGAGAAGTGTTACCTCTAGGCAATAAGTTAATTTTTAAATTAGAGGAGGAGAAGGGGCTCCGAAAGCTTTTGGCTTTTTTTTAAAAAAAACACTGTTTGTTATTTAACGAACAGTGCCACTTGGAACAGGTTTTGCGCTGAGGAGAAACCCATGTTTGCCTTAGGAACACACTAAAGAATTTCACTTTTAAACTTTGATAGGGTTTTCTTGTTTTGTTTTGTTTTTGCAGAAAGTGAAAGATTCCTGTCTTTCAAGAAACATCTTAGTCTGAAAGCCAATGGGCTTGAGTGTTGTCTGAGAAACTGGGGGATTGTTCAGGAATTTCAAATTTTCCCCCCAGGCCTTTCCCAACAATTCGAAGTATATCTTTGCAGCAGAAAGAAAAAGAAAGAAAGAAAGAAAGAAAGAAAGAAAGAAAGAAAGAAAGAAAGAAAGAAAGAAAGAAAGAAAGAAAGAAAGAAAGAAAGAAAGAAAGAAAGAAAGAAAGAAAGAAAGAAAGAAAGAAAGAAAGTTTAATATGCTCAATTCCACATCCAGTATCAAATTCCATTTTTGGATGATGTGATGAAAGAATGATTTGAATGCATTCACTGTAATCTCTGTTCTGTTCTTAATTGGCTTATGGTGTCTCAGCCTAAGAGCACAATATATCAGGAAATACTACTCAGACTCCATGAGAATGAATGGGAATGGCTCAGTGGGAAAGTATATGCCTTCCACACAACAGGCCCCAGGTTCAATCCCCAACAGACCAGATTGCAGATCTTAAGGACTGGATGATGGGATAAACCCTGGAGAACTTGACCCAGTCAGAAAAAAACCCAGTGTTTCTTAATCTGTGGTCCTGGCCTGAAATTGGGTCCCAAGCTTTTGTGGTTGTGTACTTTTGTGCATGGTCTGCTTTTGTGAAAGGGGTAGGGTTGCCAAGTCTGAACTTACTCACCGTGGGGGAGTCCCATGCCATCCCGGGAGTCCGTGCGCACGCGCAAAGCACGCTCACTGCCACGATGACGCCACCTGGAAGTGACGTCATTGTGTCAGCATGTTGGGGGCGGGGCCACTAGGATTCGAGGGAAAACCATAGAATTTTCCCTCAAATCATACAGTGTCCCACCCCCAACGTGGCCAGCATGATGATGTCACCTCCAGGTGACATCATCACACTGGGGATGTGTGCCGGAAGGGAGTGGAGTTCCCCTCAGGGCCCGATTTGCTGGCGTCGGGTAACGGGCCTTTCGGGCGGGGGTTTACCTACCCCCCAGGGGGACTTGGCAAGCCTAGAAAGCGGACACCATATTATATAAATTAGACTTGTGGGTCACCAGCCCAAAAATATTGGGAACCACTGGGCTAAGCTAAAAAGACAAATGGTCCGACTGCTAGGAGGCCTCTTCACATGTTTCAGGCCCAGGGGTCATTCCAAGGGGAAACGAGCAGGAATGACATTCCGGGAGTAGCAACATTTCCCCTCCTCTCTTGGAAGCAAACAAAGTCTTCCTTTTCTTCTTTGTGAGGTTGCAGAGGGAAGGGGATGATGAAAATCTTCACCTCAACCCTCAGATGCCACCAGTTGCCAACTCATAACTGGGGAAATTCCTGAAGATTTGGGGCTGGGGAGAGGGAGGTTTAGGAAGGGGCTAGACCTCAGCACAGAATAATGTCCACCCTCCAGAGCTGCTCCTTCCTCCAGGGGAACGGAATCCCCCATCACCATTAACCATCTTGACTATTTTCTTTGTGCCTTTGAAGCAGTTTTTCTCCAGTGCCAGCTCTGAGTTGGGAAATGCCTGGAGATGTTTTGGGGCGGAGCCTGAGCGGTGGGTGTTGCCTTCTGACACACTTCCGGTGATGTCAGGGGGTGTGGCATATGCAAATAAGTTATGCTAATGAGTTATGCAAATGAGCCCCTGCACCTCTTTTTCTACGAAATGATCCCTGTTAAGGCCTGTCTGCACATGAAGCGGTCTTCTACTAAGTCTGCTAAATCCACTCTTGACTGGCAGCTACTCTGCAGGGTCTCAGGTTTTTCACATCTCCGACTACCTGTTCCTTTTAGCTGGAGATGCCTGAGATTGAACCTGGGACCTTCTGCATGCCAAGCAGAGGTTCTGCCACTGAGCCTACCTCCAAATAATGTCTGTGCGTGTGAAACTGATTTATGCTGGAACAGACCATCAGTCCGTCAAAGTCAGTATTCTCTACTCAGACTGGCAGCCGCTGTCCAGGGTCTCAGGCAGAGGTCTTCCTCATCACCTACAACCTGATTCTTTTAACTGGAGATACCGGGGATTGAACCTGGGAGCTTCTATGTGCAAAGCAAATGCTCTACCACTGAGCCATGAACACGTCTTGGGGAGCCACACTCTGGCAGGCCTATAGCTACAGTGGGGCATCTTGGGGCTAGGCCCCCTGACTTACTGGCAAGGCCCCCTGACTTCCCATCCAGCCTAGAGCCCCTGAGCAACAGCAGGTACAGGGAAGGGACTGGGTATTCCTTTAATTCAATTAGCCAGTGCCCCTTAAGAAATTTAAATGCCCCCTGATTTAAAAAATCCTGGTTACAGGCCTGCACTCTGGTCAGTTCGGACGCAAAGTCCAACGCTTTCTGGTGCTTGTTTAAGTTATCAGCAGGAGTATAGTGTCCAGATCATGCGAAGTGATGGCATCGCTTTACTCTGCTCTGGTTAGACCTCACCTAGAGTGTTGTGTTCAGTTTTGGGCACCACAATTTAAGAAGGATATAGACAAGCTGGAACGCGTCCTGAAGAGGGCAACGAAGATGGAGGAGGGGAGGTCTGGAGACCAAGTCCTGTGAGGAAAGGTTGAAGGAGCTGGGTACGTTTAGCCTGGAGAGGAGATGACTGAGTGATATGAGAACCATCCTCAAGTGCTCAAAGGACCGTCATCCAGAGGATGGTGCGGAGTTGTTTTCTGTTGCCCCAGAAGGTTGGATCAAAACCAATGGGTTAAAATTAAATCAAAAGAGTTTTTGGCTAAACATTAGGAAGAACTTCCTGGCAGAGCGGTTCCTCAGTGGAACAGGCTTCCTTGGGAGGTGGTGGGCTCTTGGAGGTTTTCAAACAGAGGCTAGATGGCCATGTGACAGCAATGCGGATTCTGTGAACTTAGATCACGACAAGGAAGGATTGCATCAGTGCTCAGTTCTTGTGGCCCTTTCTTACACACCCAGGGAAATGCTGATTGCCACTTTGGGGTCAGGAAGCAATTTTTCTCCAGGCCAGTTTGGTCAGGGATCCTGGAGGTTTGGGAAGGGGTTGGTATCTTCTGGGCATGGAGCGAGGGTCACTGGAGGTAGGGGGAGGTATTTGTGGATTTCCTGCATTGTGCGGGGGTTAGACTAGATGACCCTGGAGGTCCCATCCAACTCTATGATTCTAAGTTCTCCTTCCTGTGGTAAGGCTAGATGACCCTGGAGGTCCCGCCCAACTCTTATGATTCTAAGTTCTCCTTCCTGTGCTAAGACTCCACCGTGGACCACATGTTCAAAGCACACCAGATGCCATGTGCCTTCTTCGTCCAATAACTTGTCTTGTAATTGGGGTAGTGATTACTAATGTCATCATGTTCTAGTATACAGGAGCACCACCCTCCCTCAGTCCCTCTCGCCGCCGCCAAGAAAACGTTCTTTATTTGGTCAAGGCTCCCAAACTGACTTGTGTCAGGTTCTGCTCCCGGCCTTGCAAGATAAAGATCAGGAGATGATTGGACACACACACATTCTTAACATGGCTGACCAAGGCCTCTTAGGAGGCAACAAGGAACCTGTCATTATCTGCACAATGCTCTTCTTTCTTCCCTCCTTATCTGTCCCCAGATGAGGCCGAGATTCTTATTAACTTGTTAATGACTGAAGATGTCATTCAGTGATGGTAAGAGGTTAAAAGGCAAGGGACGGGACATATTGGCTTGTTTTAATTAATGAAGCTCAAGTTCTTTTTAAGATTTTTTTCTGTTAAAAAAAAATCATTTGGATTTCAACTTTAAGGAGGGACGAGAGCAGAGAAGCACCGTTACCGATTTGTTTTAGAGGCCTTACAAACAGCCCTCGAAGGTTCGTATAACGAATACTGATTGTGGTTCGTGATGGTGAATTGAGATGCAAACGGGATGGGGGAGGACTGTGAAATTTTGTAAGGGAATATCTGCATGGGCAAAAGCGTGCATGCAGTTGTGTGAATATGCACATAGTTCGGCAGTAAACCTTATGAGCACGATAGTTACATTTTAAAAAAAAAATGACTTAGCTCTGTATACCTCACTTGTCTCCTCAACAGGGAACAGAAGCAGTTTATGACATTGTTTATTTATCTTCACAACAGTCCTGCAAAGTAGGATAGACTGAGACAGAGCAACTGTGATGTTCCATGGCAGAGTGAAGGTTTGAATATGGATCTCCCTGATCCTAATCCAATACTCTAACCACTGTATCAGGCTACCTCTCAAGATATATTTTATCTAGCAGTTCCAGAATGTTTTTTAAAAAATGTTTCTGATGATTCCGTAGCACTCTGTTCACCACAAATACCTCTGCCGTTTGCATTCAGAACTGAAGTATGAATTATCCCCAAATTTAGGGTCATCTTTAATGGTTCCCCCCTCCGTTTTATTTATGTGTATAGATTTTAGTCAATGCCGTAAAGCCCCCAGTAGAACAGTATCTCGGGTGAAAACAAATGAGAATTGCAACCATGTTAAACCTGCTTTTTCACACAAGTTCTATACACTTTCCCTTCAACCGTTCAAAGATCCTGTTAGTTGAGATGATGAATGGAGATTGTAATTCCTTTTCAGGAGAAGATCTGGTGGAAGATAAGGTGCTCCAGAGAAGGAGACGTATGCATAAAACTTTAGATGCTATTATGAGATGCAGGGGCTGTTTTGAAAAAAATGGAAGCAGGTTCGCCTGACTCTACCTTCACAAAACGCCAGGCGTTAAAAGTTGTCACCAATTTCGAAAAACGCATCCATCATTTTTTAAGAAGGAAATAAACCTAGTGCCCCCTAATGTAGCCAATCCTCCCAGAGCTTACAGTAGCCCCTGTGAGAAGAGCTCCATAAGCTCTTGGAGGATTGGCTACATTAGGTGTGTCGCCTAATATGCAAGGAGTTCCTGCTACCAAGAGCCCTGAATAGATAGATAGATAGATAGATAGATAGATAGATAGACAGATAGATAGATGATAGATAGACAGATAGACAGATAGATAGACAGACAGATAGATGATAGATAGACAGATAGATAGATAGATAGATAGATGATGATAGATAGATAGATAGATAGATAGATAGATAGATAGATAGATAGATAGATAGATGATAGATAGATAGATAGATAGATAGATAGATAGATAGATAGATGATAGATAGATAGATGATAGATAGATAGATAGATAGATAGATAGATAGATAGATAGATAGATAGATAGATAGATAGATAGATAGATAGATAGATAGATAGATAGATAGATAGATGATAGATAGATGGATGGATGGATGGATGGATGGATGGATGGATGGATGGATGGATGGACGGACGCATGGACGCATGGACGGACGCATGGACGGACGAATGCACGGACGCATGCACGGACGGACAAATGCACGGACGGACGGATGTAGGGCTCTTTCGGTAGCAAGAACTCCGTTGCATATTAGGCGACACGCCCCCGAATGTAGCCAATCCTCCCAGAGTTTACAGTAGCCCCTGTAAGAAGAGCTCTGTAAGCTCTTGGAGGATTGGCTACATTAGGGGTGTGTCGTCTAATATGCAAAGGAGTTCCTGCGACCAAAAGAGCCCTGTCCATATGGTATCCCTTCCCAAGCTCCAGCTCCTCCAGGCACCATCTCCAAAGCTCCATGAGCTTCATAAGCCAGAGCTGGCAGTCCTAATTGTGGAGAACTAGAACATTTCCTCACGCTTTGTGCCCTCTTGGTGGGTCCTAATAAAAAGGATTCTGTGGCTTTTGCTTTAGGCCAGAGTGGATGTCTCCTGGGCTCAGTTGGTCTTCTTGTGAGGGCTGATCTTTTGCTATTGTGAGCTGAACTAGTTCCTTTACCGGTAAAGATGGAAGAAACAACACTCCTAGGGCTGCCAGGGCTCCCTCTATGGAAGATGACCTCCTGCCACCACCACTACATCGCTTTGGCATCACTACGGTTGAGTTCAGACTGGCAATTAGCCCTGCTAGAGCCACATTCCAGCCCCGTTTCCCAAGCAGATCAAAGGGGGCGTTCACACAGGTACATCTGCCTGGCGTTCCCCACCCGTAGGCAACCCGCGCCATTCCACTTATCTCCCATGTTAAATAGATACCTCTTTAAAGTGGTAGCAAATCCTGGAGAGCACCTTTAACCCACGTCAGTCCTCTTCCCGGAAGTGTGACCGCTCGGCCAATAAGCTGGGAGCAAGCTGGAACAGCAGCAGCGATTTGATTGGCCGTGTTCTGCTCTACCGCCCAATGCGGTGCCGGGATCCTCCCCCAATCGGCGATCTGCACATGGGAAAAGCCGCTGACAGCGGCACCTCCGGGCCAGTGGTCTGAACGCTCCGGCGCGCCTCCTCCCGGTATGCTCCCACATCAGATGGCCCCTTGTGACTGGCTCCCGCTGCAAAATGCCAGTCTGAACTCAGCCTACATCACTTCTGGGAGAAACCCGGAAGTGACCTCGGGTAGCTCTAGAAATCCCTGGAAACCATAGAGGCTTCTGATGATTCCTAGATCTACCCTACATCACATCTGGGTTTTTCTCTGGAAGTGACATACCAACACCACCAACGTCCCCCCACCACCATGTCCCTGTCCCCAACCTCCCCACCATTTGCTTTCCCCTGTCCTGAGGTCAACCTTCTACCTGGGAGTCCATAATCCCGCTCAAGGCTCAAAGAGATAAAGGGGATGGGAACAAGAGGCTTCCAAAATCAATGGGGGGGGGAGAGAAAGGTGCGGAAGCTGGGAGATGATACAGTAAGAAAAGACCATGACAAGTCATGATAAATGGGTCGTTATAAAATTCATGTTTAGGCTGCTCTGGTCTAGGGATAATGCCATTCGTCATAGCAACACTGGGGCACTAATGAGCCCTCATTGCATATTCATGGCTGTGGGGTGTGAGTGTGTGTTTGTGTGTGTGTGTGTGTGTGTGTACCCCCCCCCCAGTCTTAAACCCATGCCTGGTAAATATCCACACCTCCAGCAGAAACTCACTTCCCCTCTCTCGCTCTTTTATTTGTGATGTAGCCGCAATTACACTGTAAAAGTGCTGCCCAAGATTGATTGCTCGGATCTGTAGTTCAATTGTAAATTAGAATCCACGTCCTCCCGGGGGATTTGCGGGCCCCCTATTTGTGATTAAGAAAAAAGCCCCATAATAGACTAATAGCCCAAAGTTCTCTCTATTTTACTTTCTGGCAATTAGCTTGATGAAATGGCCTCTTTCTGTGTACCCTGGAAGTGTAAACTGATATCATAATGAAGTATATGATGTTTATTTTATTATTTTCACCTTCGTGTGGATGGGGAATGGGTGTGGGGGGGGATGCATAAGTAATGGGCTTCTTTGTCTGCGACGGGCTCTAATGGCCTTAAAGTAAAACTCTTTCTTAAAGAGGCAGTACATCTCCGACAGTGTCTTTAAATGAAGCCAGATGGGAGGGGAGGGGTTCCCTGCAGGGAGTGATCTCCCACTTGCGTTCCAGTTCTGGAGCTAGGCCTGGAGTTGAGGAGGCATCTCTCCACTGAGGGAACTTGACATTTCCGAAACCAGCGATTGTTCACGAATGAGGTGGGCCTCGATGGAATTTTGCGGTAGGGAGGGGAATAAGGAGGATTTTCAAGGTCTCCTCCTAGCTGCTGAAGACCAGGATTTGAATCCAGTACACCTTAAAGACCAACAAAATTCATATCTGACAAAGGGAGCACATGAAGCTGCTTTCTAATGAAACAGAGCCTGGGTCCATCAAGGTCAGTATTGTCTACTCAGATTGGCGACAACTCTCCAGGGTCTCAGGGAGAGGTCCTTCACATCACCTACTACTTGGTCCTTTCAACTGGAGATGCCAGGGATTGAACTTGGGACCTTGTGCATGCCAAGCAGATGCTCTACCTCTGAGCTACAGCTCCTTGTTGGTCTTTAAAGTGCTACCTGGACTCGAAACTTGCTCTTCCTCTGCAGACCAATGCAGAGACCCACCTGAAAGTATCTCCTAGTTGTTGTGACCCCCAAATCGCCATTTCAACTATGCATCTCTCCTGTGCAAATTGAACCATGTTTTTAAAAGAGTTATGTCCATTTCTGTTGCCTTGCATTGGATCTATCTGGTTAAACTGATGCATTTCTCAGTGGTTTACCTAGATTCAAGTCCAGTAGCATCTCAGAGACCAATCAGATTTCTTGGGTACAAGCTTTCAAGAGTCAACAAAGAGAGCTTTGAAAACTTAAGCCGCAGAAACCTTGCGGGTCTCTAAGGAGCTACGGGACTCAAATCTAGCTGTTCTGCCTCAGACTAACATGGCTACCCTCTGAGGCTGACATCTTGGGTGTCAAGAAATCAACATTGTATGTCTACAAGTGGGAACCTGCAAGAAACTTGCGGGAACGGCTATCCCATTACCCCTACCTCTGCTTCTTCTCCTCTCCCCCTACTTCTCTCACACCCTTTCTCCTTTCTTTAAAACATCATACAGTGTTAGGGATGCCAGCCTCCAGGTGGGGCCTGGAGATCCTTCAGAATTACAGCTCATCTCCAGTCTACACAGATCAGTCCCCCTGGAGAAAATGGCCACTTTGGAGGGTGGGCTCTGTGGCATCGTACCCCACTGAGGCACCTGTCCTTCCCGGGCTCCACCCGCAATTCCCTGGAGTTTCCCAACCTGGAGCTGGCAACCCTATGTCCCACCGGATGGCTAAGGGGCTCCTGGCAACCCCTGAGCATTGCATATAGAATATCTGTAACGTGTGTATTTGACACAAAGGCATTCACAGCATTAAAAGCATTAAACGGAGACCAGAAACCACTGATAAAACTATGAGCAAAACCAAAAAAGAAATGAAAAGGGGGTCTTTCACTCACTTGTGGTGGTGGTGGTGGTGGTGGGGTTATTCCATTGTGCTTTTTGATAGACCCAAGAGAATGAACAGCAATGTGCATAATATTTGCGTTGCCCTCAGAAGACGGATTTTTAAGAGTTGCCAAATGTCCGTGGTGTTATTGGTCAGAACAGGTAGAACCACATTCTTCCAGTAGACCAGCAAAGCATGAGAAGTCAGCCAACTTTCAGAAACAAAGATTTTGGTTTCTTCTTCACCTGCCGCATTCCATCTAAAAAAAAATCAAAAGTGAGCAAGATCATCCATCTATCCCATTTTTATCCTTGTCCGTGTTCTTCCCTTATCTTCACAATAAACTGGTAGATTTCAATTGCAAGACCTCGCAGTCAGCGCAAGTGGTGGATTTGAATGCGGGTCACCCTGCTGTCAGTCTGACTTCTTGACACTTCTTGACACAATTTCTTTATTTTTTGACTCACCTTTTCCTCTTCCCTGATTAAAATGTGGATTTCGCTGCCAGAGGACATAGTGACAGCCACAGGAATGGCCAGCTTTATAAGGGGATTAGACTAACAGAGAACATCTCTATCACTGGCCACCAACCATGGTGACAAAGAGAACCTCCACAGTCAGAGGCTCTAAACCTGAATCTCAGAGCCAGGAGGCAACATCAAGGGAAGGGCATACCCTCTGCGACCTGTTGTTGGCCCTCCAGAGGAACTGGTTGGCCACTGAGTGAGACAGGATGCTGGACTAGATGGACCGCTGGTCTGATCCATCAGAGCTCTTCTTATGTTCTTATGACTCTCTAATCACCACACCCCATTGCCTGTCACTCCCTGACTTTGCCAAGGCACACATTCAAAGGAGAGGAGTCGAGGAAATGTTTTGTGTCTCCTGTAAGAATGTTACTTACTGGGTGGTTTAAGAAAAGAAACCACCCTTCCTGGCTGTACTTTTTTTAAAAAATGGAACACTTATATTCCATTTGGAGAGTTCAACATCTTCCATCTGTAGCGCTTCAGTCATACTTCAGAACAGGGCGGGTTTTTTAGAAAAAGCCCAGCAGAAACTTATTAGCATAATAAGCCACACCCAACAGCAGAAACTCATTAGCATATTAGGCCACACCCCTGGTGGTACAGCTCATTAGCCTATTAGGCCACACACCCCATGTTGCCAGAAGTGTGGTCATCCAGCCACACCCACCCTTTGTTTCTTATTCTGTTTACCTTGTTTGTAATCAAAACCCAGGGCTTGTTTTGAAGCAGGAACTCCTTTGCATGTTAGGCCACATGCCCCTAATGTAGCTAATCCTAATGAGTTTCTGCTGTTTCAGCAGTGGGAGGGCTTCTAGTGTCCTGGCCCCACTGCTGGACCTCCTGATAGCACGTGGTATTTTTGGCCACTGAGTGACAGAGTGTTGGACTGGATGGGCCATTGGCCTGATTCAGTATTGGCTTCTCTTATGTTCTTATATTCTTATGTTCTTATGTTCTTATGTTGGGTGTGGCCTGTTATGCTAATGAGTTCCTGCTGGACGTGGCCAACTTGGGAGCCAGCCGGAACTCCGTTCCTGTGTGTTCCTGCCCCAAAAAAGCCCTGCCTTAGAACACATCTGTGAAGAAGTCTGGAATGTTGTTGCAGGAAGGCAGGGGTAGGCTGAAGCGGAGGCGGGGGGGGGGAAATGGCTTGACTAAAGTTTGTCCCAGGTGGTCAGCTGTGTTGGTCTGAAGCAGCAGAACAAAGTTTGAGTCCAGTGGCACCTTTAAGACCAACAAAAGTTTATTCAAGGTATGAACTTTCATGTGCAAGGCCCACTACTTCAGATACATCGGCAAGGAAGCTAGAGTTCAAACTTATAGACAGGCTGAACTGCATAACTTAAAACATCCTCATCATGTTACAAGTAAATTTGCTGTTCAGCCTATCTGTAAGTTTGAAGTCTAACTTCCATTCCAGTGTATTTGAAAAAGGTTGACTAAATCTGGACTTTTCAGAGCTCAGCCTTATAGCCACAACCAATGTTCCCTCTAAGCTGTGGAGTCTTCTATGATAGCATGGGCACAAGACACTGGACATAGCCTAGATTTAGACCAATGGGATAAAATCTGGTTGAGAAATATTAAATTTGTAAGGACTAGTGCTTTTAAAGAAAACATATTGAAGATGTTCTATAGGTGGCATATCTCACCTGTAAGATTAAGTAAATACAATAAAAATACGGCTAAGAATTGTTGGAAATGCAACTTTCGTAACGGTAGCTTTTTCCACTTATGGTGGTCCCGCAATAAAGCAAAAAAATATTGGTCCATGATAAAAGGAATCTTAGATAATACTTTGATTAGAAAAATTCCATTTAAACCAGAATGTTTTTTGTTGAATGTAATCCCGGAAGGATATAAGAAAGAGGAGATATATTTAATAATGCAAAATTTTAACAGCAGCCAGAATTGTATTCGCTAGAAGATGGAAGGATAGATTGATCCTGACTAGAGAGGAATTTATATTTAAGTTATGTGACGTTGCAGAAATGGGAAAATTAACTTTTATTATTGAAGAAAAAAACTTGGAGGTTTATGAAGATTATTGGTCTGGTTTTTATAAATGGTTGGAAAATTCTAATTTTGGCAGTATGTATCAAACTAAGAACATTCTTCTGGCATGTTCAAATTATTTGTGGTCAAGATCCAATTGTTTTTGATATACGTTGAAGGTCTCTGTAATTATATACTTTACATTTAACTGTTGGGAGGATGTTGTTCTCCTTTTTTCTTTGAAAAAAACGATAATAATAATAATAATAACAAAAAAAAAAAAAAAAGATAATGCATGCGTGGAGTCTTGTGAGCAAAAATTCTACTTTGTGAGTTACTGGCATTAAGCTTGTGAGTGAGTGATTTGGCCGCTGCAAAAATTAGTTTGCTCTGGAGCAGGGCTATTTGGGGGGCAGGAATGCTCGGGAATGGAGTTCCGGCTGGCTTCGGAGTTGGCCACGCCCACTACAGCCAAAACCTCTGCGTGCGGGGCTACAGAGGAAAGGCCTGGAGAGCGACCCCCACCAGCGACTCCGAGGCAGGCAGGCCAGGGGGGCCTGGAAGGATTGGGGAGGCATTTAAAGGGCCGGCTTTCCCAGGCTCCCTGCAGCCGCAGGGCATCCGGGCAAGCCAAGGGAAAGCATGGGGGTGTGGCCTAATATGCTCATGAGTTTCTGCTGTTGGGTGTGGCCTATTATGCCAATGAGTCCCTGCTGGGCTTTTTCTACCAAAAAAAAAGCCCTACTCTGGAGCCACCCTTCCTGAGCTAAGACAAAAATGTGTGAGCCGGAGGCTAAAAAACTGCGAGCTAGCTCGCACTAACTCAGTTTAGCGGGAACGCTGGCCACAACTGGCTACGCTGTGGCTTCCTTCCTTCCTTAAATAAATGTAGTCATTTTCAGGTGTGGGCAGCTCTCGTCCCAGTTTCCTTTAAAGGAGGGGAACGCACTTCTCAGCCGATCATGCAGATGCTCCATTGCCGTTATGAATGCAAGAAGGAGAACCGTCACCCTGTGAAATCGGCCTAGTTCTCAGAGTAAAGATACTTTTCCCCCATGAGGCTTCGATCACATTGCCCCTCTCCGACAAGTAAAGTTGCTTCACCAGATGAGAGGCATTTGTCATGGAAATGAACATTCTTCTCTGCGCAGACTTTTAACACCGGTCCAGAGTCCATTGATTCCTTTGCCGATGGAAGCGGTGTAGACGCTCAACCTCTCTCCCTGTGTCCAGACGCCCTACACCTCTCTGTCTCTGGGGACCCCATTTTGTACAGGCGTGTCCCTCATAGTCTGTGTGCCTGACAGTCACAGCATTTAAAATATGTTGAGGGTGACACAATCCTTTCACCCAGCGCAGGCATATATCACAAGAAGGATGTTCTCATAAACAAAGCGCTGCAGGCTGCGATCTTATCGGGGGTCGCCTCTTCCTTCTTCCCGGCTCCCTTCAATGACAAACATGTATTTCTGCTAAACTTTGCTCCAATTTCTGCTCAGGGGGCAGAGAAAGGGGGGGAGGAATACACGGGGGCTGGTTTAGGAGCCTCAAACTATGCCACAAATCAGGACTGTCAGGTCGGGGTGGGGGTGGGGACAAATGCAATGCAGTTTTCGCTGATAGTCTCGAGTACATTTAAAAAAAAAAAATCCTGTGCTGATAATCATGTGGGAGATACTGTCTAGGGGAGGATATCAGCGCAGGCCTAAGAATGTGTACTCCAAAGCAGCGTTCCCTCTAAGCTGAGTTAGTGTGAGCTAGCTCACAGTTTTTTTAGCCTCCGGCTCACACATTTTTGTCTTCGCTCAGGAAGGATGGCTCCAGAGCAAACTAATTTATGCAGCGGCCAAATTGCTCGTTCACAGCTTTAAGGCTAGTAGGTCGTAAAATAGGATGTTTTTGCTCACAAGACTCCACAGTTTAGAGGGAGCATTGGTCAAAATTGAATTGAATTCAGCAGGACTGAATCTCTAGTAATTTGTACCCAGGATGGCATCCTGTGTCTATCCTATCCTGTGGAATGCCCTGTTGTTGTTCAGTCGCACAGTTGAGTCCGACTCTTTGCAACCCCATGGACCAGATCACACCAGGCCCTCCTGTCTTCCGCTGTCCTCTGAAGTTTGCTCAATTTCATGTTCGTTGCATTGATGATGCTGTCTAACCATCTCATCCTTTGCCGTCCCCTTCTTCTTTGACCTCAATCTTCCCCAGCATCAGGGTCTTTTCCAGTGAGTGCTCCCTTCTCATTTGGTGGCCAAAGTATTTGAGCTTCAACTTCAGGATCTGGCCTTCCAGGGAACAATCAGGGTTGATTTCTTTTAGGATTGACTGATTTGATCTCCTTGCAGTCCAAGAGACTCTCAAGAGTCTTCTCCAGCACCATAGTCCAAAAGAATCTATTCTTTGGCACTCGGCCTTCCTTATAGTCCAACTCTCGCAGCCATACGTTACTACTGGGAATACCATTGCTTTGACCATGCGGATTTTTGTTGGCAGGGTGATGTCTCTGCTTTTTATCATGCTGTTTAGGTTTGCCATTGCTTTCCTCCCAAGGAGCAGGCATCTTTTAATTTCATGGCTGCAGTCACCGTCTGCAGTGATGCAGGAATGCCCTGCATCAGGCCAAAATGTTGCCTTTTATCCATGCTTTTAATTTAAAGGATTAAGCATTAAATGTACTTATTCACTGCAATTATTTCTATACTGCCTTTTCACCCAAATGGGGTCACACATAATCATGTGAACTTCTTTATACTGAATCACTGACACTGGTCAGCCCAGATCATTGAGGTCTACTCAGACTGGTAGTGGCTCTCCAAGGTTCCTATGTTTGTATTGCATGCTGGTCTTAAGACCGTAATAATAAAACTAACTAATAAAACTAACTAATCTCCAAGGCTCTCTCCTAGAGGTCTTTCTCATCGCCAGTTTCCTTTAGCTGGAGATGCCAGGGATTGAACCGGGGACTTCCTGCATGCCAAGCAGATATTCTATCACTGAGCCCCTAAGACAGTGCCCTTGTCCCCAAGACGGTGGACATCGAGGTACTGAAACCTTTAAAACAGCATTTACCTGGCATATGCAAAATATTTAACAATGCTATTAAAACATATATGCCTATTTTTAGGATCAGTTTTTAGGATCAGTTTCAAGTTCACATGATTATGTGTGACCCCATTTGGGTGAAAAGGCAGTATAGAAATAATTGCAGTGAATAAGTACATTTAATGCTTAATCCTTTAAATTAAAAGCATGGATAAAAGGAGCTGCGGTGGCTCAAGTGGTTAAGACGCTGAACTGCAGGCTGTGGAAGGTCAGTAGTTCAGCAGTTCGAGACCCGAGAGTGCCGCAAGATGGAGTGAGCTCCCGTCTCTGGTTCCAGCTCCTGGCAACCTAGCAGTTTGAAAGCAAGAAATTGCAAGTAGATAAATAGGTACCACTTCGGTGGGAAGGTAACAGCGTTCCATGCGCCTTGGTGTTTAGTCATGCCGGCCACATGACCACGGAAATGTCTTCGGACAGCGCTGGCTCTTCGGCTTTGAAACGGAGATGAGCACCGCAACCCTAGAGTCGGATCCGACTGGCTTTCGAGCAAGGGAACCTTTTCCAGCCTCAACTGTTTTAGGGAGACTCTTTTGAAGCTGGTTGGTATTTTATTCTGCTTTTATGCTCTGGCTGGGTGTGCTCTCTTGAATGCCGAGTCTTTAATTCTTAACAACTTTAATTTCATTCATTTATTGATTTACATTGCTGATGTCCCACTGTTCTCCCCAGGGGAGACTAAAAAGTGGCTTCCATTCCTCCCCCCCTTCTCCATTTTATCCTCATCACAACTAAGAACATAAGAGAAGCCAATGTTGAATCGGGCCAGTGGCCCATCTAGTCCAACACTTTGTGGGGTAGGTTAGTCTGACAGCGTGGGAGTGTCCCACGGTCACCCACCAAGCTACCATGGCAGAGTAAGGATTCGAACCGGGGTCTCCCAGATACTAGGCTGACACTCTAACATTTTCTTATGTAAGTCACCTCGAGCAGGTTCTCCAGAGAGGCGGCACAGGCATTTTCTAAACAGATAAATGTTACACCGTCTGTTGGACATCACTGATGATTATACCGTATGAAGACCACCAGGAATATTTTTACTTGGTTTTATACCCCACTCTTCGCTACCCAAAGGAGTGGCTTACAATCACCTTCCCTTCCCCTCCCCACAACAGACATCCTGTGAGGTCGGTGGGGCTGAGAGAGCTCTGAGAGAACTGTGACGGACTCAAGGTCACCCAGCTGGCTTCATGTGGAGGAGTGGGGAATCAAACCTGGTTCTCCCAGATTAGAGTCCGCCACTTGTGACCACTACACCAAGATGGCTGGGCAGTGTGGTGTAGTGGTTAGAATAGGGGTATCAGATTCCCTAGTGGGGGTGGGGTCCCCCACTGCCTGGGCCCACTTCTGTGCCACGAATCAGCTGGCCAGTGGAGGAATTACCCCCAAAATGAGAAAGAAACACCCAACATTTCAGTGACACACATGCCTATGTGACTTCAACGTGACCCAGAAATGATGTAGGCATGCTGGGGAAGTTGGCGTAATGCTCTGGTTTTGGGACAAAGACTCTGTGGTAGTAGCTAATTCTACCATAGAGATTTTGCCCCAAAACCAGAGCATCACCCTGACATGCCTACATCACTTCCAGGTCACACTGGAAGTCATGTGGGCACGTCGCCGAAACGTGCAAGAAAATCCCAGCTCCTGGTAATCTCACTTCCTATCCCCTGCCGGCTGCCCGGAGACACCTGGCGACCTGAGGTTAGAATGTCTTGGGGTTATAGTGGACAGCTCAATGAAAATGTGTGCAGCAGTGGTGAAAAAAAGGCAAATTCCATGTTGGGGATAAATAGGACCGCTGCTGAAAATAAAACAGCAAATATTGTAATGCATCTGTATAAGCGATGGTGCTGCCTCATTTAGAACACTATGTGCAGTCCTGGTTGCTGTGTCTCAAAAAATGATATTGTGGAGTTGGGAAAAGGGCAGAAGAGGGGTTGGAACACCTCCCCTCTCAGGAATTGCTAGAGAGTCTGGGACTTTTTTAGTTTATGAAGAAAGAGGAAGAGGAGGAGATTGGATTTATACCCCGCCCTTCACTACCCAAAGGAGTCTCAGAGCGACTTACAAGCTCCTTTCCCTTCCCCTCCCCATAACAGACACCCTGGGAGGTAGGTGGGACTGAGAGAGCTCTTGACAGAAACTGCTCTTTTTCAAGAACAGCTGTGCCAGAACTACAGTTTGCCCAAGGTCATCCAGCAGCTGCAAGTGGAGGAGTGGGGAATCAAACCCGGTTCTCCTAGATTAGAGTCTGTGCACTTAACCACTACACCAAACTAAGGAGGGGGCATGATATAGGCTTATAAAATTATGGAAGGGGTGGGGAAAGTACACAGAAGGAGTTTCTTCTCCCTCTCCCATGATACTAGAATTCTGGGGCACCCAGTGAGCTCGTTAGGAACTCGGTTTGGGACAGATAAAAGGAAATACTTCTTACTCAATGAGTAATTAAACTGTGAGATTCCTTAATGGTGGTTATGACAACGGATGGCTTTAAAAGAAGGTTAGGTTGATTCATGGAGGATCAATCTATCAATGGCTACTAGCCATGGAACTTCCATAGCCAGAGACAGTCAGTCTCTAAATCCCAGTGCTAGGAGGTAACATCAAGGGAAGGCTTTATCTCTCTGGGTCCTATTTGTTGGCCCTCCAAGGCAACCGGTTGGTCGCCGTGTGAAAGAGGACACCGGACTAGACGTTCTCATGTTCTTAGCCTTTCAAAACCATTGCTTCCTTGCTTTCAGCCCCATCAAACCGAGGACAAATGTCGGCTCAAGGTTGAGGTAGCACGCAGCAGTTGATGGAACTGGTGTGATGGCATGGACTGTTGATTAAGATTCAGATTGCTCAGCCATCAGTTGGTTCATCCATGGCTCAAGGTGTATTAATACACAGCTACTGGTACAGGGGTGTGATGGTGCGATGACAAAGAATGTTCACAAATATTCCAGTTATGCAGAGAAGGAAGCTGTCGGCTGCAACGAAAATGGGGGAAGTGCAGAATTTTACAGAATTTGGCGGCAGGTTTCTAATGGAGCCTAGTCTTTTAAGGTGCTGCAAAAGTATTCCCCCTGCTTAGTTTTGTTTCGGAAAACAAAACATTTGTGTATGTGGAAGGGCTTCATGGGGGGAGGGGGTTGGCACTTTGTTCAGTCCCATTTTTCTCCAGCGATATAATAAAAAAAGCAGCTGTTAGCAGCCTTTTTTTCTCTCCAGTGGTAGCAACAGAGCTTTGCCAAAAGTTAATTCCTTACAATAAAATTAATCCCAGAGGTGTAAATATCTTCAAGATCTGCCAGGTCTTTTAAGATGTGCCAATGGCGAGAGCATGCAATTAGAATCTTTCCCCATAAGTGCGGGGAGCCTTACAATGTTAATAGATCATTTTAATGGGGGCAATTTTTAAAATTTGTATTTAATTTGCATGATTAGGATGCGAAGTGTGCTCTGGACAGCTGAGCCGGGGAAAGATATATTGCAACGAGGCAGTTGTGTGTGGTGTGCAGTGATCTGAGCGAGACATTTAAAACCCAGCAAGCCTGTTGTTGTCCTGGAAGCATTTCATGAGACAGCTCTTTGGAGCAGCTGAAGATCTTCAAAGAGACCACGTTGCTGTAACCATTACAATTGCTGTGGAAGAAGAAGAAGAAGAAGAAGAAGAAGAAGAAGAAGAAGAAGAAGAAGAAGAAGAAGAAGAAGAAGAAGAAGAAGAAGAAGAAGAAGAAGAGGAGGAGGAGGAGGAGGAGGAGGAGGAGAGAGGAGGGAGGAGGAGGAGGAGGAGGAGGAGGAGGAGATTCGATTTATACCCCGCCCTTCACTCAGAGTCTCAGAATGGCTTACAATCTCCTTTCCCTTCCCCGCCCCACAGTAGACACCCTGTGAGGTAGGAGGGGCTGAGAGCTCTTGAGAGAGCTGCTTTCCCGAGCAGCTCTGGGAGAACTTGTGACTGGCCCAAGGTCATCCCAGCAGCTGCATGTGGAGTGGGGAATCCAACCTAGTTCTCCCAGATTAGAGTCTGTGCCCTTGACCACTACACCAGACTAGTGGTGGGTCAAAATCGTTACATGCTTGGCGCATTTAGGAGAAAGAGAGGTGGAACAGGTGAAGTTACCTACTGAGTTCCTAGCAGAGGCAAGACTCGATCCAGGGTCTTCCTGAGATTTAGCACAAGCTTAACTATCTCAGTTAGCACATGCTGTGAAACATTAGTAGGAAAATATAAAAAAAATGGAAATCAAATGTCATTGGATGCCAAGCAGCATTGTCAAAGGATCTCACAAATATTGGCAAAAGTGCTCAGAGAACATCTGGAGATGAATCGGCGTGCAGATTTTCCAAGCAGTGCTTTGAGAGTCTTGCAGAACAAGTGTGTTTCATCTCATGTTCATAAGCTCTGTGTAAGTACCCTTTGGGAAATTGTTCACCATTGCGAAAGAATCCCCGCGCATCTCTTAACCAGGTCATCTCTCGATTCGGTTTAAGCGAATTTTTCTAAAGCCGAAAATCCTGATTCCAGAGGATAGAAAGATATACAAAAATTGTGCAGAGATTCAATTTTTTTTTTAAGCGTAATTATTTTGGTGCCATGGTTTCTGCTCATGGCTGCTTCATCGATGGTCACCTCCTCCCCATCCCGGGCTGCATCTCTCTCTCTCCTGGATTAGCCGTTTGAGAGATTCTAGGCAATCAGGGATCATTAACCGAATTCAATGAAACCACTATGCTGGGCCGCTGATCAGACTGAGTTATCTGATGACATCACTGAAGTGGATCAGTAGTGAAAGTGGAGAAAATGGTGATGGAAACGAATATGCAAATTGGGGGGGGAATGGGAGTCACTTTCAACATAGCCAAAAATAGCCCTTTTAAAAAAAAATGTGAGTAGCATTGGCCCTGTTTACTAATAAAGATTATGTTGGTCAGAATTCCTCATAAGCACACGCCTTTGGAGGAGGTGCGCGTTTCCCCCTTCTTTTTGCCTGAAAACAGCCCCTATGCAGGGTTTCCAAAAATAAGCCCGATTGTTCAGAAGAATCTTCTTTCAACAGATCTTAATAATACCACTCCGGTTCTCCCTTTTCATGCTCGCTAACTCAAGGGATGTTCTGAAAAGGAGCATAGACTTCAAAACATTTGGCTTCAAAACATTCGTGGGCACTCCATGAAATTGCTGAGCAGTCGGGTTAGAACAGATAAAAGGAAATACTTCTTCACCCAAAGAGTGATTAACACATGGAATTCACTGCCACAGGAGGTCGTGGCAGCTACCAGCATGGACAGTTTCAAGAGGGAATTAGATAAACATATGGGGCAGAAGTCCATCAGTGGCTATTAGCCACAGGGTATAGATGGGAACTCTCAGTCTGGGGCAGGTGATGCACTCTGTTCTTGGTGCTGGGGGGGACAGCAGTGGGAGGGCTTCTGGTGTCCTGGCCCCACTGCTGGACCTCCTGATGGCACCTGGTATATTTTGGCCGCTGTGTGACAGAGTGTTGGACTAGATGGGCTATTGGCCTGATTCAACATTGGCTTCTCTTACGTTCTTATGTTCTTATGGCTGTCTTAAGCATCCCCATTTTTCCCCCCATTTATTAGTTACGCAAGATAGGTCCAAACCTAGAACCCTCTGGTCTCTAAGAGGAAAAATATCCACACTGACTTCCATGGGTTTCAAGAAGCTCACGCCGCTTACATTTGCAAAGCCCAAGGAAACAAACACACACAGAGAGAGAGAGAAAGCTATTTTTCTAATCTTCCTAATGTAATGGAATTTGTTCAGATGAAACACGAGAACACGGAATGCCGAATTTGTAGTGCAGCTTCCCCCCGGAGGAAATGACATTTCTTCTGTCTGCCGCGGCTTTCATCTCGTACAAGGTTGTTTGACTTCTGCCGCACTTGCTCGGCTCTCCAGCCAACAATTCTTTGGCGTTCCCGTCGTCTCCTTTCTAGCATCAGCCGCTGTTTTTCATTTCTCCCCCCCCCCCAAATAAAACCATTCTGAAGAGGATTAGAAATATGAGCTCTTGATGCCATGAGCCATATCTTTGAGGGGTTCTCCAAGGGGATGCGTGTTTTAAGTCGCGGGAGTGGGAATCCTACTTGATACCGCAAAGCGCTCCAAGGTATGAACTGTATCTCTTTCATTCCTCAATATGAGGTGTCTGAAGTTCATCCCCTCTGAGTTTTTTTTTTTCCCCTGAATCCTTTTTCTAACAATCTTTCTGGGCCCAGCATACAGGTCTGGGGGATATATGCAAAGTTTGGCCTGAGTGATGGCGTTGGAAGCCATTTTGTGATGTTTTGGTTTCCCAGTTGGAGGAATTATTGTTGTTTGGGGGCAAGAATGGTGCCCCCCCCACACACTTATCGGCTGTTTGAAATGGTACACTCCAAGAACAGTGTCGGGTATTACATCAGTGGTTGATGTTTTGTGGGAAGAAAATTGGGTTTTGCAGCCTTATGCCCAGGGCTATTTTGGGGCAGGAACACACAGGAACGGAGTTCTGGCTGGCTCCTGAGTTGGCCACGCCCAGCAGGAATTCATTAGCATAACAGGCCACACCCAACAGGAGAAACTCATTAGGATTGGCTACATTAGGGGTGTGTGGCCTAACATGCAAAGGAGTTCCTGCTACAAAAAAAGCCCTGGGTTTTGACAACAAAGGAGGTAAAGAGAATAAGAAGCAAAAGGTGGGTGTGGCTGGATGACCACATTTCTGGTAATATGGGGGTGTGGCCTGAAATGCTAATGAGTTTCTGATGTTGGGTGAGGTCTATTATGCTAATGAGTTCCTGCTGGGCTTTTTCTACAAAAAAAGCCCTGCTTATGCCCTATTTGCTTTTAAGTGGGTCGCCGTACCAAAGAAATCTGGATTTGTGGGTCACCCTGCAGATCCACTGTTGCATAGGGATTACAGCATCAGGCCAGGATCTGACAGACCCAGGTTTGAATCCTCACTGTGCCATGGAAAGTCACTGGGGTGACGTTGGGCAATCCCTCCTCTCTCAGCCTACCCTACCTCACAAGGTTCTGATGAGGATACAATGGAGACGAATGATGGAAGCCACTTTGGGTCCCCATTGGGGAGGAAAGTGAGATAGAAGTGAAGTAAATAAAATAATAAATACCCATAAAGGTTTTGCATATCAGCGCATGAAGCTGCGTTATATTGGTCCACCAAAGTCAGTACTGTCTACTCGGACTGGCAGTGGCTCTTCAAGATCTCAGGCTGAGGTCCTTTACATCACCTGCTACCAGATCCTTTAGCTAGAGATGCCAGGGATTGAACCTGGGACATTCTGCATATCAAGCAGATGCTCTGCCACTAAGCCATGGCCTCTGAGCCACTGTTCTGCAGCCCGTTTAGATTAACTTTTGGGGCTGCAGATTGGGACAGATCTCCTGTTCCATAAAGTCCATACCCCAGGGGAAATCTTTGTATTATACCGCATTGTTAGGACAATGTGCTATGATTTTGTTTACTAATACTACTGAGAGGTTTTGTGTTTTATACTGTTCTTACTGCTTTATTGTTCTCAGTTCTAATCTGCTTTGAGGTCTGAGGGCCAAAAGCAAATGATAATAGGAGCAAGTAAATAAAACAGTACATTTGTTATATTGACCCCAATACCACGACGTCTTCCGTGACACCCTTCCTTCTGACTTTTCCCACTGTTTTAAACATGGAGACCGTAAGTGTACAGGGGTGAGGAACTGCTCTTCTCTTCTGATGTAATTGCATAAAGGATGAGGAGAAGAAGAAGAAAAGAAGAAGAAGAAGAAGAAGAAGAAGAAGAAGAAGAAGAAGAAGAAGAAGAAGAAGAAGAAGAAGAAGAAGAAGAAGAAGAAGAAGAAGAAGAAGAAGAAGAAGAAGAAGAAGAAGAAGAGAAGAAAATAATATTAACAAGAAGAAGAAGAAGAAAGAGGAGGAGGAGATTGGATTTATACCCCACCCTTCACTACCTAAAGGAGTCTCAGAGCAGTTTACAATCTCCTTTCCCTCCCCCTCCCCACAACAGACACCCTGTGAGGTAGGTGGGGCTGAGAGAACTCTGAGAAAACTGCCCTTGAGAGAACTGCTCTGAAAGAACTTGTGACTGACCCAAGGTCACACCAGCAACTGCACGTGGAGGAGTGGGGAATCAAACCTGGTTCTTCCAGATTAGGGTCCATGCTCCTGACCTCAACAGCAAACTAGTAAGAGAGGAGAGAGATTATTCCCAATATTGCGTTATAGTTTAGCGTGACCAAAAAAACAGACTATTCAAATAAAGAGGTGGGGTTATGCCGATAGTCTCACTATTGGATTTTGGGTGGATGGGGTCACTGGGGGCGGGGGCACGTTTCACCCACATGCAGCCCCTTTGCCCTATATAAATGAAGGTTCTATATAGGATATGGAGAGCCAGTGTGGTGTAGTGGTTAGTGTGTCTGACTAAGATCTGCGACAGAACTGGGTTCAGATATCCCCTCTGCCATGGAGGCTCGCAGGGTGACTTGGGTCCATCTAGTCCCATGATCTCAGCCTAACCCATCCTAAAGGGCTGTTGCAAGGATAAAACAGAGGAGAGGAACGCAGTGGCTGAGTTCAGACTGGCCGTTTGAAGCGGGAGCCAGTCGTGGCAAAAAAAGCCCTGGAACAAATTTCTGGGTTTTCCTGGTCACACAGGGCCGACTGATGCGGGAGCATACCAGGAGGAAGCGCGCGGGAGCGTTCAGACTGCTGGCCTGGAGGCGTGGCTGCAAACGGCTTTTTCCTGGTAAATTGGCTGGATGCCTATGTGTGTATGAGCGCATGAGCGCTGATGCACTCATACACACATAGACATCCAGCCGATTTGGGGAGGATCCCATTGCACCGGCACCACATTGGGCAGTAGAGCAGAGCACAGCCAATCATATCACTGCTGCCTTATGTGCAACGCGGGTTGCTCCCGGCTTTTCGGCTGAGCGTTCACACTTCCAGGAAGTGGAATGCAGCAGGATAAAGGCGCTCTCCGGGATTTGCTACCACTTTCAACAGGTATCTTTTAATCCCGGGAGCGAAGCGGAACAGCACGGGTTGCCTACGGGTGGGGAACGCCAGGCAGATGTGCCTGTGTGAAGGCCCCCTTTAATCCACTTGGGAAACATGGCTGAAACGTGGCTCTAGCAGGGCAAATTACCAGTCTGAACTTAGCCAATGTAAGCCACTTGGTGTCCCGATTAGGGAGAAAAACAGGGTATAAATGACACCAATTGATGGAGACTGAAGAAAAAGCTGAGGGGAACGTGAAACCTGCCTCTGTTCTGATCCTAGGTGGTTTCATCCCCTACTTCTAAGGCTCTTATACCCTGCTTCCTGGGGGAGTGCAGTACTGTGTATAAACCACACGTCCACATGCACACACCACATTCCTAATAATAATATATGAGTTCTTCTTCCTCGCATTCAGTGGCTGTTGTGTCATTGCAAGTAAGGTCAATTGGACCTTGGTTCTTGAAGCCCGCCACTTCCGGTGCCCTTCAGCTATCTTCTTTGTGCCGCGTCGGGGGGCCTCCCTTCTGAAAAGGGCCTGAAATGGCGGTGCCGTCACTCTTTGAAGGAGGCCATCGGCTGAGATTTATCCCTGCCTCACCAAGGGTGAATGTCGGCTGGGCTGTTTTAAGCTGTAATGGTGATTAAATCATAGAACATTCGCTATTGTATGTCCCTCTGATTTTTATCTCCATCCTTTTCACATTTCTATTCACTAAGCGAAGGCATGAGGCTTAATGTTGTATTTCTGAAAGGTCCCTGGACAGATTTAGTGCTGGGAAGGAATATATATAGACAGCTGGAATGAGGTACCCAGTTTTTACTACAGAGAATGCCTTGTATTTTAATATGCTCTTCTAGCCAACACTCAAAACGCCTTCCTGGCTTGTTCTCCTAAGGTCATTGGAGTTATTTGGAGGTTTCAGGCTTCCTGGATCTGGTAGGTTACTCTCCAGGGCTCAGTAGATCAATAAGGGGGCCACGAAAAATGACATTTGTGGCCGGCTTGATCCAGAGTTGTTTGTGGCTCAGTGTGCGATTCTTGCCGAGGCACACTTCCCTACAAGAAAATGGAGAGATTGTGTCTAAGAATGAGAGACTCTTCTGCATTCCCAAACGCAAGTCCACATGGCGAAGGCTTGTGACTCATAGTCGTGCAAAAATGTCCTGAGGATAAAGAAACAAATGAGGCAGAGCTTCCAGGCCAGGAATAGATACCAGACTTCATACCTTTGTCTGCTCATATAGCCCCATCAACAGTTGCTTACCCAATCCCATCCCCAGATGTGTACCCAATAGATACCGTCTTCATACCCTCTTCTGCTCACAAAGCTCCATCGAAAGATGCTTTCCCAGTCCTCTTTTCCAAATATCTCAGTTCTGCACACCATAAGAAATGTATATCAAATATGATAAGAATGTATGAAGCGTCCTCAAGTTTACACCATTGGTTCCTCTAACATAGTGTTGTCGCCTTCAACTGCCAGGAGTTCTGCAAGGTCATTTCCAAGCGATCTTTTGAGCTGGAGATGCCGTGGCTTGAACCTGGGACCCTGAGCATGCAACAGATGTGCTCTACTGCTGAGCTCTGATTCTTTACCATGAATACCATCAGGAAAACATGATAAGGGAGCATTATTCTAAGATGATTGCCAGTGGCTTTAAAGTTGGGAACCAGAAACACTGTTTCATGAGATTGCCCTTGCTGTGCTTGAACCAAAGGACCACGAAAACAAGTGGTCTGTTTCCCAAAGTGGAGAACCGGATGCCCGTTGAGAAGTCCACAAAGAGCTTGAAGATGATAACTAAGGCTTGTCTCCAGCATCTGGAGCTCTAGCTCTAACACCTCCAAACAGGGGGATGATGTTTAGCTATCGTCTCTAAAAAGAAACATTAATAGACTGATCTGCCATGAAAAGTTTTAGCACATCTAATGTCTGTACTGGGAGGGTACAGCCCAATGTCATCATATCTCAGAAGCTAAGCAGGACCAGTACTTGGAATGGAGACCACCAAGGAAGACTCTGCAGAGGGAGGCAATGATTTTTTTTTCCATTTATTCAATTTGTACCCCACTGTGCTTAATTACTCACCTTGAAAGGCCCTTGCTGGGGTCACCAAAAGTCAGAACCTAAGCAGGACTGGTACTTGGAAGGGAGACCACCAAGGAAGACTCTGCAGAAGGAGGCAATGATAAACCATCTCTGCTTCTCACTTGCCTTGACAGCCCCTTGCTGGGATCATCATAAGATGGCTGCAACCTGGTGGCACTTTATATACACACACAATGTCTTTAGTGTATGTAATACAAGTCTTGACTGTGTTGGTCCACTGAAGCTCCATCTGGCTGAGAGAGACGAGTATGGATATTATAAGAACTATGCATAAGAATTGTAGACTGTTCCCCCGCCCCCCAAAGAAATGTACAGTCCAAATTGCCAGCTTCCTGGGTCACATGCAGGACTTCTCAGACAAAAGCAAAGGCACTTTCAATTTACACGCCCTAACCTGCCGGTTCTACAATTCTACAGCCACCAGCCTGCAGAGCCCCACTTTGCCCTCCAGCCAGTATGGTGTAGTGGTCACCGCATCAGACTAGGATCGAGGAGACCCAGGTTCGAATCCCCATGCAAGTTTGCTGCGTGGCCTTGGACCAATCAGTCACTTTGCAGCAGCCTCTCTCAGATCTTTTTAACCCATCAGCTCCCTGAACAGCCCACTACCTGGGCAGAAAGTTTGCAAACTAACGCAGAGGTTGAATCTGACACTCAACCAACCAAGAAAGATCTTTGGCTCAAGGCCCAAGAACACAATTAAATTCCTAACATGGAATATTGTAGGTTGGGCCTCCAAGAGAGCTGATAACTCTTTTAACTCCTTTTGGTGTAGTGGTTAAGAGCGCTGACTCTAATCTGGGAGAAATGGGTTTGAGTGCAGCTACTGGCATGACCTTGTCAGTCACAAGTTCTCTCAGAGCTGTTCTCTCAAGATCAGTCCTTGAAAGAGCTCTCTCAGTCCCACCTACCTCACAGGGTGTCTGTTGTGAGGAGGGGAAGGGAAAGGAGCTTGTAAGCCACTCTGAGACTCCGAGTGAAGGGTGGGGTATAAATTCAATCCTCCTCCTCCTCCTCTTTTTGGCACAATATGACATCATCTGCCTCAAGAAACTTGGTCCAAAGATCCACTGTCTATAGATGGATCTAGGCTGTGGTCACACTGGCGGCTTGGCGTGATATGGTGCTGCCTCTAATTGAACCAGTTGAAAGTGTTGTGGGGCATATCAGCCACACAGCACACCCTGCTGTGGGTTACCCACGGAGACATCCCGTGGTAAAGCTTCCACATTATTGCAGCGCCTCAGCCATGGAGCGTGCTGCCAATTTATTTTTTTTTCAAAATTCATGCTCCTCCCCAGGGGCAGAACGGGTCTGCAGGTTCAGACTGCCAAATCCGTTCTGCATGCACTCCCCCATGTTTAGACATCCGGCCATGCGCAAAGACTGCGTGGGGACCAAAAACACCACTTGTGATGTGGTGCCTTTTTAACCCAGCTCCAAGTTGGCCCATGACAGGATAAGTATGGCTGGGGAACACCTGATAGATGTGCCTGTCTGACTGCGCCCATTGGATCCAGAGGGGAGGAGTGGCTGTGTCAGGCCAAACTGCCCGTGTGATCACAGCCTTACAATAAACAACCTTCTAGCCACACCAGGGGAAAGGAAAGGAAGAGCCAAAGGAGGCCAGAGTCTCCATATAGCCACTGGATGCTGTGTGACAGTTACCTCGCTGACATCTTATGAACATTGGGCTGAGGCCTGCACGGTCCAACACAGGAACCAAACCTTTGTGTCTGTCTCCCTTCCTCTGGCACCTAGGGCTGCCAAGTCCCTCTGGGGGGAACAGGGGTTTGCCTGCCCGAAGGGCCTCCAACCTGCCAGTCCAGATCCAGCTGGCAGGGGAAAACCCCACCCCCAAAGTGCCCAAATAGGGCCAACATGCCCAGGGCGATGATGTCACCCGGAAGTGACATCATCACACTGGGCATGTCACCGGGCGATGCTCTGGCAATTTGCCTGAAAACTCTATGGTACCATAGAGTTTTCAGACTGATTGCTAGACCTTCACCCGGCGAAATGCCCAGCATGAAGCGCTCACATGAATGTGAAAGACCTCCACCTGAGAACCTGAAGCTGAGTTCAGACTGGCAATTTGCCCCGCTATAGCCACTTTTCAGCCGCTTTTCCCAAACGGATTGAAGGGGGCATTCAAACAGGCACATCTGCCTGGTGTTCCCCACCTGTAGGCAACCTGTGCTGTTCTACTTCGCTCCCGCATTAAAAAGATACCTGACAAAAGTGGTAGCAAATCCCAGAGAGCGCCTTTATCCCACATTATTCCGCTTCCAGGAAGTGTGAACGTGAAGCTGAAAAGCCGGGAGCAACCCGCTTCTATAGTGCGCGCCGGGTGTTTCTGCACATCAGGCAGCAGTGATCAGATTGGCTGGGCTCCGCTCTACCACCCAATGTGGTGCCGGCGCAACGGGGTCCACCCCAAATCGGCTGGATGTGCTTATGCACATGAGCGCATATGCACCCGTGCACCCATACTCACATTGAGGAAAAAGCTGTTTACAGCTGCACCTCTGGGCCAGCAGTCTGAACACTCCCACGCGCCTCCTCCCAGTATGCTCCCGCATCTGTCGGCCCGTGTGACCGGGAAAACCCGGAAGAGTTTATTCTGGGGCTTTTTTGCCACGACTGGCTCCCGCTGCAGACTTCCAGTCTGAACTCAGCCTGACAGTTCCAACACAGCAGGAGTCCCCACTGCTCCCTCTAAGGTATAGAGTCTTGTGAGCAAAAATTCTACTTTGTGAGCTACTGGCATTAAAGCTGTGACTGAGCAATTTGGCTACTGCATCAGTTAGTTGGCTCTGGAGCTGTCCTTCCTGAGCGAAGACAAAAATCTGTGAGCTGGAGGCTAAAAAACTGTGAGCTAGCCCACACTAACTCAGCTTAGAGGGAACACCGGTCCCCAGCCTTTCTGTGCCTGCAGGCCTCTTTGGAATTCTGATGGATGGGTCATCGATGCAACCACAGACGGCTCCATGAGAGACGGAACCAATGGCAAAATGCCAGGGTGTGAGCAACTCTTCAACAATTCAGGCCGAAGCTTTGCTTAACAGGATGCCATTTGAAATTAATATATTGTTTGGGGGTTTTTTCCATGCACCTTGGTGTTTAGTCATGCTGGCCACATGACCCCGGAAACATCTTCGGACAGCGCTGGCTCTTCGGCTTGGAAACGGAGATGAGCACTGCAACCCTAGAGTCGGATTCGACTGGCTTTTGAGCAAGGGACCCTTTACCTTTACCTTTGCCTACACACTGCTTACATTCACTCATGCGGTGAAGATCCTTTCGTGCTGTGGTGGCAGCGGCCTCCAAAGCCGCTTCTTGAAAACTTGCACAGCCAATCAGATCTGCAATGGCCAATCAAAAGCCCTGCTGGGGTAAAGCTCCACCTGGCCCCGCCCACTTTCTTAAAAAAGGCAATTTGGTGGGCCTCCTGACTTTGATGGACCAGGGGCGGCTTCCTGTGTCCTTGTGCTCTTCCGTGGTGCTTGTGTGATGAGGCCAGATCAAAAGTGGACTCTGTTGACACATCTGAACCCACCAATCACGCTAGAGGTTAAGAACTGAACCACCTTTTTCGTGGGCGGTCCGCTGACATACACGGAAGAGTTCGGAGCCAGTCACTTACAATGGAAAATTCCAAAGTTGAGGGTTTTTTCTCCATCAAATCAACATTACAGACTCATAACGCGTTCTTTAATTAGGCATTGCTATTAACTGGACTGTTGCGTGATTTAAAATCTAGCTGTTAATCTCCCTCACTCTACGCTGCCGTAGTTTTTATGACATCTAGTCAGTGACTCCTTTATGCAGTAATCTATCTGAAAACCACCTTATTTTTTCCCCTTTTTCTTTCTTTCTTTTTTTTAAGCAAAATAAAGGACAAGAGACTGAAATGAAAGCTTCTTTTTTTTAAAGTCCGTCCATTAGTAATTTTCTGCTTAGTATTTGAAAAATGGCTCATTTTAATTGCTTCACAGAGGAGAAAGCTATCAAAGCTAATGTTCTTTCTTTCCAAACTTTTGTGATTATTCCTAGCGCACTCTTATTTGAAATGGCTTGAAAATATTTTCATTAAAATGTAGATTTCTCTCTCTCTCTCTCTCTTTCAAATGGACTTCTATTCCCTAGTGATCTTTTTTTTCCACTACCCCCCCTTCTCAGTACGTATTGATGAAAGCCAACATCTGAAAATGGATTTTTCATTAACATTGCTAATAGTCACTGAAATTCCACCAGGTTTCAATTTAATAAACTATAGAGTCTTCCGAGGAAAATAAATGTCCACGGCATGGGAATATTTACCTATTTTCCAAGAAGCTGGATATCCACAGTGCCAGCTTGACCTCAGTCTCTTGAACGTCATTATTAGTTCGACATTCACTGCAAACTGCCGTGTCGTTTTCTCTCTTTTCCCCTTGCCTGTAAGATTTCACTGCAAGCTCTTTGCCAGTTGCCAACTACCACTCCCATCATGCTTTGCTGCAGCCCAGTGTGAGATGAGATCACAGGGCTATGGTCTGGTTTATCTCAGCACAGCACCAGAACAATCCTGCCTGTCACGCTCAGTCCTTTTTCATGGCACTTCACTGTAAGCTCTTTAAGGATGTTATGATTTTTGCAGTCCTAAAAAAACACTTTCCTGGGAGTAAGGCCCCATTGAGTAGACTTCAGTAGGATTCTTTCCCCACCCACTGATTAAAATCTGCCCAGAAGGCTCTTAAAACTCGGAGATGTAAAGACGGGGAACAGGCTTTCTGTTTCTTAAGAACCTGGGATTATTCTCAAATAATACGCGGGGCGGAAACTGGGACATACAAAGTCGCTCCTGGTTTGGAATCTGCGGAGGAGTGTCGAGAGCTATTTCGGGTTCCATTCTTCGGGTTGCAATAGGGGAGCTACTGTTAGCAACAAGGACATTTTTAAAAGAGAGAGAGAGAGATCCTGGCTTAATATAAAGGCTAGTGAAAAGACTTCAGCTGGATTCTGAGTGAGTCCTGCTTTGGACTACATTGTGAAACTACCAGTTCTATGGAATATGGGACTAGGCAGACCACTGGTATAGCACAGCACAGAACTTCTTCTTATTCTCTCTCTCTCTCTCTCTCACACACACACTCACACACACACACACACACACACAAAAGAGAGAGAGAGAGAGAGCACACATCCACAAGTAGGGGCTGCCAGGGCTCTTTTTGTAGCAGGAACTCCTTTGCATATTAGGCGACACACCCCTAACATAGCCAATCCCCCAAGAGCTTACCATAGCCCCTGTAAGAAGAGCTCTGTAAGCTCTTGGAGGATTGGCTACATTAAGGGGTGTGTCGCCTAATATGCAAAGGAGTTCCTGCTACAAAATGAGCCCTGGCGGGCTGCCAACCTCCAGGTGGGGTCCGGCGATCTCCTGAAATTGCCGCTGATCTCCAGGTAACTGAGAAAATGGCTGCTTTGGGGGGGGGGGTGGACTCTGCAGTATCACAACCCTGCCGAGGTCCCTCCCTGACCCAGTTTCCGCCCTCCCCAGGCACTGTCCCGAAATATCTAGGGCTTTCTCAGCCTGGAGTTGGCAACCCAAGTCAAAGCTTTGTTGTTGTTGTTGTTCAGTTGCACAGTCAAGTCCGACTCTTCGCGACCCCATGGACCAGATCACGCCAGGCCCTCCTGTCTTCCACTGTCCTCTGAAGTTTGCTCAATTTCATGTTCGTTGCATCGATAACACTGTCTAACCATCTCATCCTTTGCCGTCCCCTTCTTCTTTGACTTTCCATCTTCAAGACAAAGCTACAGCACCTTATTCTTTCCATCCAGCAAACAGAGAGATGCAAATAAATCCCACGAGCTTGTGCCCCCAGCCCCTGCCCCCCCCCACCATGCCTTCAAAAGCCTTCCATAATTATCATCCCTATGGCTGCCATGTTCAGTATCTACGCCTCCTCCTGGAAATGTGAGAGAGTGAAGAAATTCAGGGAAGGGAATGGAGAGGAGATGTTGGGACTGTCACTCTTATATATATATATATATTTAATTATCAGGAAAACGATTTGGCCCTTAGGGTTAGGGTTAGGGTCCCACAGCAGCGACGACTTTGTCCCAGAAGAACAAAGTTTGAGTCCAGTGGCACCTTTAAGACCAACAAAGTTTTATTCTGGGTACACTTTGTTGGGTCTTCAAGGTGCCGCCGGGCCCAAACTTTGTTCTTCTGCTTCAGAACAACCCGGCGACCCAGCTGACGTAGTCCCAGAAGCCATTTGTGGTGTTTTCTTGTAGACAGCTGCCTAGGTAAGCATGTGCCATTTAAAATTCAGTTCACTTTCCCCCTCCCCCCAAAAAAATTAAAATGGGATTGTAGCTATCTGGCTGGCAGGTGTTTATTTATTGCAAAGCGTCAGTTGGGAATGGACTCCGTAAACAGAAGAACCGTCGACGTTACCGCTGACCGGGACTCTCTCTTCCATTTGCAATCACTTTTTCTACACGAACAAATGGAACTGCCTTATACGGAATTTAAAAAAAAAAAAACAGAACGCAATCCACATAATACCTTAAAACAAACAAACAAAAAAACATGTTGCAGCAGATTTATACTGACCCCACACGATTTTCAAGACTAGAGATATGCAAAGGTGGCTTGCCATTGCCTGCCTCTGTCTGCGTGGCGACCCTCAGCGTCTCTCATCCGGAGTACTAACTGTACTAGAAGAAAAGTCACTGCTCACTTCTTCAGTGACTCACAAAAGCTCACGATAGTGTTCGTCTTGAAGGTGCCCTGGGCTCTTCCTCTCTTCTACCATCTTTTACATGACAGCCCTTCAAATACTTGAAGACTCCGGGAAGGTCGGGATATAAATCCAAATAAATAAATAAATAAGACTGCAATCATGTCCCCTCTAAGTCTTCTCTTTCCCAGGCTAAACATACCCAACACTTTCAGCCTTTCCTCGTAAGACTTGGATTCTATTACTGATAGCCCGTGCTCGCCGACCAAAACTGAGAAAGACCAACAAGCTGAATATCAGGTGAATTTATGGAAAGTATGAAGCCATCTTTGATGCTATATGTTAATCGCTAGCACTTTAACATATTGTAAATTAGTTTTTACTATTATCGTACTGTGATGAATTGTTTTTATTGTATTTATTGTTGTTGTGTTTTTATGACGTTCGCCACCCTGAGCCTGCCTTGGCGGGGAGGGCAGGGTTCAAATCTAAGGAAATAAATAAATAAATCACCAGATCTCAATGAATTTCTCAAAACAGAGTTTGGAGCCCTTCTCGGCTGCGTCGGATGTGGTTGGAGATCTGAGTTTGGCGTGGCAGGTCACTAGTTATGCTGGTCTTGTTTATGCCTGGGGTCTGTATGCAAATATCAATTAAATCCATTTATGCCCTGTCTTCCTCCCCAATGGGGGGATCCAAAGTAGCTTACATCATTCTTCCCTATTCCATCTTAGCCTCACAACCACCCTGTGAGGTAGGTTAGGCTGCATTGGTGTGACAGGCCCAGATATTCCATTTACCTCATATATATATCACTTACCCTAGAGATAGCCAAACAGGCAGCAATGCCATACTGTTGTTGAAGACTGGTGGTGGAGAGTCAATAACCTTTCAAGGAGGTACGCTGCTTTTTGAAGAATACCCCAAGACCTTGTATCACATTTTTATCCTATCCTATCCTCCGGAGTAGAAGGAGAAGGAGGAGGAGGAGAAGAAGAGTTGGATTTATACCCTGCCCTTCACACAGAGTCTCAAAGCGACTTACAATCTCTTTCCCTTCCCCTCCCCACAACACACACCCTGTGAGGTAGGTGTGGCTGAGAATGCTGTTTCGAGGACTGCTCTTGAGAGAGCAGCTCTCAGAGAACTGTGACTGACCCAAGGTCATCCAGCTAGCTGCATGCGGAGACGTGGGGAATCAAACTCAGTTCTCCGGATTGGAGTCTGCCACTCCTAACCACTACACCAAGCTGGCTTAACCACTACACCAAACTGGAGCGGAAGGTGACCTACTTAGTTCCCCTCTCCCCCATTTTATCTTCACAACAACCCTGTCAGGTAGCTTTGTCAATTGAAGGTTGCCCAATGACCTTCAGGGTTAAATGAGGACCTCTCTCCCCTAACCATTATACCATCCAGTCCCCTAACCATTATACAATTATACTACAGTAGATCTTCCCTAGGTTCCTGAAACACAATTTGGAAACCACAATTCGAGAAAGATTGATCGTTTAAAAAAAAACTAGTGCCTATTCATAGTGTTAATGAATAGTTGCAGCGGTGAGCAAACAAACTTTTCCAGACTCCAAAACAAAACAGTCCCTCCAGCAGAATCAAAGAACTGTGTTTCCTGGCTAATATTTGTACAAGCTTGTTCTTGCCCACAATGGCAAAGTCCCTCGAATGAGTTTCTTGGAGCTATTCTTTCTAGCCTTCTCGGTAAAGTTTTCTTTATCAATCACAAGTTACTGTTTAAGCCGTAACCCCTTGATAAATGGAGTTCCACTCGAATACCTGTGTTCATTAAAGCAGAGATGCCCGGGACAGTTTTGCTTTCTCGCTGATAATTTTACAAGGCCTTTCTAAAATACATATGTATAATGATTATTATTTGGGATGGGAGGGGGCGGAACAAAAAAGAAAGAGAAATCTGGGGACTTAAAACATCTCTCTTTTTATCCAGAGTTCAGGAAATATGCTCACCGTTCTCTGGGCTGTTACAGGCACAATGTCTTTGCTCCTTTGTTGGCATCTCTCTCAAGTTAGAATGTTTGTTTTTTCTCTTTTAGTCTGGCAGAACGCAGAGGGCTGCCAACCTCCAGGTGGATATTATATCAAACAAAGAAACGCTGCGATACAATTGGCAATAGCATTTAATCGTTCCTGGAAACCAACATGGTTATTCAAAATGAAAAAGAAACATGAAACGGAATGGATTATTGTTATTATTAATTTCTTTATAATTTGAAGGAAGCAAGAAGACGAAGACGAAGACGAAGACGAAGAAGAAGAAGAAGAAGAAGAAGAAGAGGAGGAGGAGGAGGAGGAAGAAGAGGAAGAAGAGGAAGAGGAAGAAGAAGAAGAAGAGGAAGAAGAGGAAGAGGAAGAAGAGGAAGAAGAGGAAGAAGAAGAGGAAGAAGAGGAAGAAGAGGAAGAGGAAGAAGAAGAAGAAGAAGAGGAAGAGGAAGAAGAGGAAGAGGAAGAAGAGGAAGAAGAAGAAGAAGAGGAAGAGGAAGAGGAAGAAGAAGAAGAAGAAGAAGAAGAAGAAGAAGAAGAAGAAGAAGAAGAAGAAGAAGAAGAAGAAGAAGAAGAAGAAGAAGAAGAAGAAGAAGAAGAAGAAGTTAAGCTGCATCAAGAGGCTGACACCTTCTAACATAATAGGGTTACTCCTGAGGAAGATTGGGGGAATGAGTGTATAACCAGGTGCTCATTGAGGATGTTGGATTTTCCCTTGAAAATGTTAGGATTTCCTGAGCAATGTTGTAAAAGTTTTAATGGATATACAAATTGATGTTCACAGGAATCATTAAATGTTACTGATTCTTTTTGTAGCAGGAACTCCTTTCCATATTAGGTGACACCCCCCTAATGTAGCCAGTCCTCCAAGAGCTTACAGTAGCCCCTGTAAGAAGAGCTCTGTAAGCTCTTGGAGGATTGGCTATATTAGGGGTGTGTCGCCTAATATGCAAACGAGTTCCTGCTGCAAAAAGAGCCCTGGTTATTGTCAATTTTACTGTGATCCCTTCTTTGGTTTACTCAACCTCCAGGTGGGGCCTGGTGATCTCCTGAAACTGCAGCTGTCCTCCAGGTGCTAGAGATCACTTCCCCTGGAGAAAATGGCTGCTTTGCTGGGCGGGCTCTGTAGCCATATACCACAATGAGGTCCTTCCCTTCCTCGAACCCTGCCCTCCCCAAGCTCCACCTCCAAAATCTCCAGGAATTTTGCAACCCAGGGTCCATAACTGGATCCTTTTCTGGATCGAACCTCACCTGGGTCTGTCCCTCTCCTGCAGATCAAAGCCCTGTTCAAACATTGCATCCACATGTACCAGGAGGCGGGCAACCGTGTGCCGATCTTCCTGATATGTGTGGTCGACGTGTTGTTGCAACAGCGGCGATGCGTGTATCTTACATGCTTGTGCACATGGAATAGCCACTGGGTTTTCCAGGGTTCTCATTCCCATGGCCTGAAGGTAGGTGCATGTCCAAAACACATGTCTTACCCCTGTTAATACCATGTTGCCACGGTGTATATCGGGAGGGCCTGGCCACCTCCAGAATTACAACCAGGGCTATTTTGGGACAGGAACACACAGGAACGGAATTCCGGCTGGCTTCAGAGTTGGCCATGCCCACTACAGCCATGCTGTGTGCATGGCTACAGAGGGAAGGCCTGGAGAGCGACACCCCCCCCCCGGCAACTCCAAGGTGGAGGGCAGGGGGCCTAGGAGGATTGGGGATGGCTCTCCACAGCCACAGGGCACCTGGGCAAGCCAAGGGAAGGTACAGGGGTGTGGCCTAATATGCTAATGAGCTGTGCTGTCAGGGGTGTGGCCTAATATACTAATGAGTTTCGGCTGTTGGGTGTGGCCTATTATGCTAATGAGTTCCTGCTGGGCTTTTGCTACCAAAAAAGAAGCCCTGATTACCACTGATCTCAAGACGACAGAGGTCAGTTCCCCTGGGGAAGATGGCCGCTTTGGAGGGAGGACTCTGTGGCATTCTACCCCGCTGAGGACCATTGCCAAGTCCCAGCCATCTCAGGCTCCACCCCCAGCAATCTCCTGGAATTTCCCTGCCCGAAGCTGGCAACGGTAGACCATGCTCTTGCCCTGCACGGTTCCTGACCTTCCAGTGCACACAGACAACATGTCTGCAAAAGGTCTCCAATCCTCCTTGGGTTTGTACCGACGTCTCTCCTGGCCAGCCCAGTAATACAGATCACTCCATTTATTTCAGGGGCACGACGCCCTTCAGTTTATTTATTTATTTCCCAAGTCAACAGATGCCCAGCAACTTCCTGAAGGTAACAAAGGGATCTCTCCCCCCACCACCATCCCTTTTTGCCTTGTCCTTTTTCTAATTTGGAAATATTGCCAGGGCTGGAAAGTATGTTAATCTACATGCTTTTAAAATGCAGGGGAGGGCGCTTTTTAAATCCGCGGCGTGCAATTTGCGGTGGTCATCTCTAGAAATGCAGCTCCATGATCCTTTTTTTTTTTTTTTTTTCCATTTGGAATGAATGAGGCTAATTAATTTCAGGCCATACTTGATGAGGTCAGCACCATACGAAGGGCTGCGTGCTAGACATGGCTAATCTCTTTCAGCTGAGAGTGATGAATTAAAGATGAATCCTTCCTTCACAGGCCTAATTTAGAATGTATATCAAAAAGAGAGAGACGACGACGACGACGACGAAGAAAAACCTTCAGCAAATAATGCCATACCCTCCACAACAAAGGGAAACTTGTTCTTGCAGGCTCCCATGTAACGTTGATTGGGAGGGAATCTCCAATTCGCTTTGGGAGCCTGGCTACGGATAGGTAAAACAGATCAGAGAATCTCCAACCTGAACGCTACCTGGCTTTTTTTCGGTGGCTTGTGTCCAATTGTGTTCTCTCTCTCTCTCTCTCTCTCTCTCTCTCTCTCTCTCTCTCTCTCTCTCTCTCTCTCTCTCTAAGCTGAGCTGTTTTGTGAGCAAAAATTCTACTTTGTGAGCTACTGGTATTAAAGTTGTGAGCGAGCGATTTGGCTACTCCATCAGTGAGTTTGCTCTGGAACCGTCCCTTCCTGAGCTAAGACAAAAATGTGTGAGCTGGAGGCTAAAAAATTGTGAGCTAGCTCACACTAACTCAGCTTAGAGGGAACACTCTCTGTGTGTGAGTGTGTGTTTGTGTGTGTGTTGCTCGTGTAACTCAGTGATTCTGCATTGTTCAGTTCCTGCTGACCACATCTACAATTAACTTGTTATATGTCATGCTTTTAGGTGGATAGGTAAAGGTAAAGGTTCCCTTGCTTGAAAGCCAGTCGAATCCAACTCTAGGGTTGCGGTGCTCATCTCCGTTTCAAAGCCGAAGAGCCAGCGCTGTCCGAAGACGTTTCCGTGGTCATGTGGCCGGCATGACTAAACACCAAGGCGCACGGAACGCTGTTACCTTCCCACCAAAGTAGTACCTATTTATCTACTTGCAATTTCTTGCTTTCGAACTGCTAGGTTGGCAGGAGCTGGAACTAGAGACGGGAGCTCACCCTGTCATGCAGCACTCTCGGGTCTCGAACTGTTGAACTACTGACCTTCTACAGCCTGAAGTTCAGCGTCTTAACCACTTGAGCCACTGTGGATACCTAGACTCTTTTTCAGAGCACTTTTTAAAAACGCCAAGTGGAAATGCGACTGACCGATTATTCCCGAACATGAATAGCAAACCGATAGGCTTGTCGGAGCGCCAGGGTGACGGGAAGTACAGTCCTGGACAAAGTTAACACCCTTCTAAATCCATTGAAGTCAGTGGGTTGAGGAGGGTGTAATTCTCTTTAGGGTTGCACCGTCAGCCACAAATGCAGGATGAGCCACAGTTCTTTAGGAAAGAATCCTTCAGACCAAACTGCAACATGTTCTGTGTGATTTTTCCCTTACACTTTCTTTCTTTCCTAAAGCTGCCTCATTTTAAGTGTTCTGCAAAATGTTGAAAATGGAATTGCTCAGGAGAGCATTTTTATAAAGGGACTGAGTTGGTAATAAAATGACAATCTTCAGTCAGACATTTGAGCATATCCAAGCACGCCGGTTAGGATGTCACACTAGGATCCGGGAATTCCCGCTCTGCCATGACTGGTTGCTCAGTGACCTTGGGCCAGTGCCACGTGCTCAGCCTAACCTACCTCACAAGGTGATTGTGAACGGGGCTTTTTTTGTAGAAAAAGCCCAGCAGGAACTCATTAGCATAATAGGCCAGACCCAACAGCAGGAACTCATTAGCATGTTAGGCCACATCCCTGATAGCACAGCCTATTAGAATATCAGGTCACACCCTCATGTTACCAGATGTGTGGTCATCCAGCCACAACCACCTTTTGCTTCTTATTCTGTTTACCTTGTTTGTTGTCAAAACCCAGGGCTGTTTTTGGAGCAGGAACTCTTTTGCATGTTAGGCCGCACACCCCTAATGCAGCCAATCCCAATGAGTTTCTGCTGTTGGGTGTGGCCTGTGATGCTAATGAGTTCCTGCTGGGCATGGCCAACTTGGGAGCCAGCCGGAACGCCGTTCCTGTGCGTTCCTGCCCCAAAATAGCCCTGGCTGTGAACATAAAATGGAGGAGAGGACAATGTCAGCTGCTTTGGGTCCCACTGGGGAAAGGCGGGACATAAATAAGGTAAATAAATACATAACGAGAAGGGAAGGAAGAAGGAACAAGCAAGACAGGCGCACAACCTCAGCTGTAAGTCAGGTTTGTGTCTGTGCTATGCACCGTCAAGTCACTTCTGACTTATGGCAACCCTACAGATTCATGACCTCCCAAATGTCCTATTGTTGACAGTCTTGTTCAGTGTTCCCTCTAAGCTGAGTTAGTGTGAGCCAGCTCACAGTTTTTTAGCCTCCGGCTCACACGTTTTTGTCTTGGCTCAGGAAGGATGACTCCAGAGCCAACTAATTTATGTAATAGCCAAATCGCTCGCCCACAACTTTAATGCCAGTAAGCTCATGAAGTCGAATTTTTGCTCACAGAACCCCGCAGCTTAGCGGGAGCATTGGTCTTGTTCAGCTCCTGCAAAATAAAGGCTTCTCCACCACCCCCAGCTTCGTAGAGGTTAAAAATGACATTTAAATAGAGTCCCATTTTTTAAAAGGTCCCAAACAACTGTGATCTTGCTAACCACATCAATTGGCTTCAATGCAGTTGAATCTGTCAAATATCTTTCTTCAAAGGCAGATGGTTAAGCAGCAAACAATTCTCTACGTTAGTTAGCCCGAGTTAACCCTGAAAGGTGTTTTGCATCTCCCTTAGTTAGCAGAACTTGTGACTTTTGTTCTTGATTTTTTTTTTAACCGCCCAAATTCAAAGCTTGCAAAGAGGAAGCAATAAAGTGTCTGCCTGCTTAATGATGGCTCTTATCAATGTATTTGTTGTTGTTGTTGTTTACATGTTTTCCTGCAAGGGAGGAAGTTTAGATCATCTGATAGCTTTTATCAGGACAACCTGGTATAATAACAACACGCGCTTGGTTTCCGGCTGACAAAGAAACTGATGCTTTGAGCTCAGGACAACCGTAGGCCATTTTCACAGGAGATGCGAGATCTGTACCCTGGAGTCCCTCTCGTGCTCTTTGTTCTGAATTTGCATGCAAAAGAGAAACGGGACTCGTGTTGCAGCCAAGGTGGGCTTTTCCCTCTCCAAAAGTGACCCAATTTAAGGCTCACAATATCCCCGGTCTTACTTGAAATTATCTTAGGGTTGAGTCAGGGTTAGAGCAGTGGTCCCCAACATAGTATCCATGGGCACCCGGCCAGTGTGCTTCAGGGCACCCGCTTGCTTGTACCTTAAGGCATGTCTTCCACAAAGCCAAGAGCCAGTCTTGTCTGTTTTCCACTTCACTGGAGTAAGAGATGCTTCAGAGCACTGACTTTGTGGCTTTAAGAAGCACTCAGTTGACTCCATTGCAAAATCTCCTGGAATTTAGTGATTGGATCTAACCCCCATGGAAGTCACTTTGTTGCAGTGCCCTCCACCTGTTGTCAAAATTCCAAAAGGGCCCACCAGTCGAGCAAGGTCGAGGACCCCTGGGCCACATGAACAGAAGGACATGGAAATGTTCTGTATATATATGAGAAGCTGCCTTATATTGAGTCAGAGTGGGGATTCGAACCTGTGTCTCCTGGATTCTCTAACCACTGCACCACTCTGACCCTCAGTGTATGCTTCATGATTGTGTCTACCTGTGTGAACAGACACCATAAAAAAAAAGAGTTTCTGGCATGACCCATGCAGTTTGCAAAGTGGTCCAAGTACACACATGTTAGCTCACCATGAGGGATGAAATGCATGTGTGAACGAGTCATTTCTAGTGTACTGTCCAAATTTCCTTCTCTTCACATTCTGTCTTGAAGGCCAAACTCCAGGGCTATTTCTGTGCAGGAACGCACAGGAACGGAGTTCCGGCTGGCTCCCGAGCTGGCCACACCCAGCAGGAAGTCATTAGCATAATAGGCCACACCCAACAGCAGAAACTCATTAGGATTGGCTACATTAGGGGTGTGTGGCCTAACATGCAAGGAGTTCCTGCTACAAAAAAAGCCCCTGGGTTTTGACAACAAACAAGGTAAACAGAATAAGAAGCAAAAGGTAGGTGTGGCTGGACGACCACACTTCTGGTAACATGAGGGTGTGGCCTATTATGCTAATGAGTTTCTGCTGTTGGGTGTGGCCTATTATGCTAATGAGTTCCTGCTGGGTTTTTTCCTACAAAAAAAGCCCTGCCCAACTCCATGTACCGGTGGCAGTTATTCACAATTACATCAGAAGGAGGTTAAACTATCCGAAAGAGATTCGTGGGTCAGGGAAACCAAGCCCACTCTGCTGTTCACTTTCCTGGAGCACTTCAAGGGGTCTGTTTTTCCCTCCTTATCCAAATTCACTTCCAGAATAAGCATCAAAATGTTTACAGGACAGAGGGCTCAGGGAGGAGGGAGAGTTCTGCACTGTTCCACCACGTACACTTTTTGCCATTTAAATCATCTCCCTTGCCTTCTGCTGTGTATAGGATTGGAGCAGATTCGGGCTTAAATATACAGATCTGCTACCAACACTTCCAGCTTGGACCTCACTAGCCAGTCTCTAAAGATATGCAGCAATACTCCCCTATAGAGGAGGGTTTGTGGCTCAATGGCAGAGCATCTGCTTGGAATGCCAAAGGTCCCAGGTTCGATCCCTGGCATCTCCAGCCGAAAGATCAGTTAGTAGGCGATGCGAAAGACCTCAGTCGGAGACCCTGGAGAGTCATGGCCAGTCTCAGTAGATAGTACTGACCCTGAAGGACCAATGGTCTGATTTCATTAAGGCACTTCCATGTGTATGTATGTTCAATCCAGCAACTTGTAAGTATGCACGTATGGCCCCTTCCAACTCTGTGATGCTATGATTCTATGCAAAGATGGGAATCAGTTTCAGCAGGTGGGTGCGTATGTGTTCCTCTGTTGGCAAGCACTGAACCCGTTGGCAAAACAGGTCTGCGGGACGCTCGACTAAAGATCAGAACAGCTTCAACCCCTGGCACAGTGGTTTGGGCTGCTGGCCAGTGTTCCCTCTAAGCTGAGTTGGCATGAGCTAGCTCACAGTTTTTTAGCCTCCGGCTCACAGATTCTTGTCTTAACTCAGGAAGAATGGCTCCAGAGCACACTGACTTACATAGCGTCCAAACGGCTCGCTCACAAGTTTAACACCGGTAGCTCACAAGGTAGAATTTTTGCTCACAAGACCTCACAGCTTACAGGGAGCATTGCAGCTGACTCACGGGTTCTCTCGAGAAGTTCCTACGATGCCCCGGCAATCCTGACCGGCGGCTAGCGATAACAGGACGGCGTGCCTTTGCGTCGCAGTAGTCCTCATTAGAAAGGAGCTGTTTTTAATTATGTCCGGTCTACATGTTGAATCAATCTTTCGATCCTTTGATTGCTTCTGAAAATATTTATATTGCTTAATAACGCACATTTTCTCCCTGCCCCCTGGGCTGTGATTAAACCCAGACAAGGCCTGCTGAAGCCCAACAAATATGCAGGGGGGGAGCTCTTGGGGGCAGGAAAGGGGAGATAAAGACCACAGGTTTTTCTTATTCTGGAACCATTAGAGTATATAAATCTGGCCATTTGAGTTGTAGACACATCAGAGCGTGGTTGTAATAAATACAGATTGGAGCACTTGCTCCCCAAATGGACTTCATGGATCATGGCCCGTGGTTTGTACTCTGACACTGCACCTGAAGTTGGTTTCATTGCTGCAGTTTGGAGGCATTTAAAAAATTTTGAATGGAGCATTATTCCACTTGGGGGTACATTTCTCAGCCCTCACTGTCCACCTAGTGACAAGATCAGATCTTTGAAATAAATCAAAATGGTTTTCTTTGAAAGGAACGTACTTCCCTTTCCTTTTCATGCATATCTATGTTTATTTACTCCCAGCTATAGATCCAGCTATATATATAGCGTTCCGTGCGCCTTGGTGTTTAGTCATGCCGGCCACATGACCATGGAAACGACTCCGGACAGCGCTGGCTCTTTGGCTTTGAAACGGAGATGAGCACTGCAACCCTAGAGTCAGATTCGACTGGCTTTCTAGCAAGGGAATCTTTACCTTTACCTTTACTATAGATCCTGGTATGTGATGAGCACATTCATGAACAAGGCAGGACCTATCTGTTAGTCATAATTTCTATTTTTTTTTTTTAAAGGACTGGAAATAAGATGGCCAATACTATAATCAGAGTTTCCTCTAAGCTGAGTTAGTGTGAGCTGGCTCACAGTTTTTTAGCCTCCAGCTCACACAGTTTTGTCTTAGCTCAGGAAGGATGGCTCCGGCGCAAACAAATTGATGCAGTAGCTAAATCGCTCGCTCGCAACTAAGAGCCAGTTTGGAGTAGTGGTTAAGCGTGCGGACTCTAATCTGGGAGAACCGGGTTTGATTCCCCACTCCTCCACTTGCATCTGGCTGGATGACCTTGGGCAAGTCATAGTTCTGATAAGAGCTGTTCTTGAAAAAGAGCGGTTTCTGTCAGAAGTTCTCTCAGCCCCACCTACCTCACAGGGTGTCTATTGTGGGGAGGGGGAGGGAAAGGAGACTGTAAGCTGCTCTGAGACACCTTTGGGTAGTGAAGGGCAGGGTATAAATCCAGTCTCTTCTTCTTAATGCCAGTAGCTCACAAAGTAGAATTTTTGCTCACAAGACTCCGCAGCCTAGCGGGAGCATTGATTGTGATGCCCTTGTATAGACCTATGTTATGGCCTCAGTTGGAATAGCACACACGATTCAGGCTGCAGATGTTGCAGTGGTGGGAAATGTTAGGCAAGCAAGATGGGTAGGTGTTTGGGACACCTTTCTCAGGAGGAGAGGCTGAAGAGTCCAGGACTTCTCAATCTAGAAAAATCTGACAAAGGGGTGACACAATAGAGGATTATAAAATTATGTATGTATCTCCCTCTCCCAAAACATCAGAACTTGGATGGCTGCCAGTTATACAGGACTGCCAAGTCTAAGTTGGGGAATTCTTGGAGCTTTGAGGGTCAGGCCTGGGGAGGGCCAGGCCGGGGGAGGGGAGGGTCCTCAGCAAGACAAGGCCATAGTGTCTACCCTCCAAGGCAGCCATTTTCTCCAAGGGAACTGATCTCTCTAGTCTGGAAATCAGTTGTAATTCTGGGAGCTCTCCAGGCCTCACCTGGAGATTGACAACCCTACCAATGAAGCCGATAGTCAGTAAATTGAGGGACAAAAAGGAAATACTTATTGACTTGAGGAACTATTACATTGTGGAATTCATTACCCGAGGATGTAGTGATGGCCCCAGCATAAAAGGGGGGACCAGCCAAATTCAGGGGGAGAGGCCCATCAAAGGCTACTAGCTGTGGTGAGCAAAGGGAGCCTCCACATTCAGAGGCAGTCAGCCTCTGGATACCAGTGCTAGGAGGCAGCATCAGAGAAAAGCATCAGCCTCTATGCCCTGTTGTTGGACCTTCAGAGGAACTTGTTGGCCAGTGTGTGAGACAGGATGCTGGACTAGGTGGACCACTGGGCTGATCCAGCAGGGTTCTTCTGATGTTCTGATCAGGGGAAGGCCTCGACTTCTATGCCCTGTTGTTGGCCCTTCCAGAGGAACTGATTGGCCACTGTGTGACACAGGATGCTGGACTAGATGGACCACTGGTCTGATCCAGCAGGGCTCTTCTGATGTTCTTCTCAGGGGAAGGCCTCGACTTCTATGCCCTGTAGCTGGCCCTTCCAGAGGAACTTGTTGGCCACCATGTGAGACAGGAGGCTGGACTAGGTGGACTATTGGCCTGATCCAGCAGGGCTCTTCTCATGTTCTCACGAAGGCCTCGGCCTCTAAGCCCTGTTGCTGGCCATCCAGAGGAACTGGTTGGCCCCAGTGTAAGACAGGAAGCTGGACTAGATGGACTCCTGGCCTGAACCAGCAGGACTCTTCTTATGCTTTTGTATTATTCTAGAAATGGGGCCCCCAGGTTCAGATGAAGTATATCCTTATAGATAAGTTTGCCAGCTCCACATGGGGAAATTTCTAAAGATTTGGGGTGGAGCCTGGGGAGGGCGGGATTTGGGGAGAGGAGGGACCTCAGTGGGTCTAATGCTATACAGGGAGGGTCACAGGTTTTTATGGACCCTGAGCAGAGAGTGTTTGTGGGGGGGGCTCCCCTCCTGTCCCCACCACTGGAACCCCTGCTCACACCTCCCTTCCTGCCCCTACCCACATACCCCTCCACCTGCCTCTGCATCCTTCCCCTGCTTACCCACCACCCCTCTACCAGAGCCACGGGCATGCCCCTTTGCTCCGTGGCACTGGGAGGTGTGTGCTGCTGGGAGTGCCACTTCTCTGACTGTCACCATCTGCACAGTCTTCCCCGGCAGCTAGGAACACAGGAGGTGGAGCACTTGCCAGGCAGTGGATGAGAGAAGGGTGCGCAAGCGGGTGGCAGAGGAGGTTTGCAGGTGGGGCAGGTGGCAGCGGGCCCTGCGAGAAGCCCTGGCCCTCGCAGGCGCCCCACCTCACTGTACACTGACGCCGGTCCTGATGCCATCGTAGGGTTGCCAGGTCCGACTCAGGAAATATCTGGAGACTTTGGGGGTGGGGGCAGGAGATTTTGGGGGTGGAGCCAGGAGCAAGGATGTGACGTCACTTTTGTGACATCACTAGGGCTTCCGGGTGAAGCCGACAAGCTGGAAGGGAGTTTTGGCTGTCACATCTAAGCATTCGTTTTAAAAAGTGTCCCTTTTAAATGCTTTCCGTCCGTTGGAAACAGTGGGGGATAGAGGTGCCTTTTGGGGGGGCTCATAGAATTGGACCCCCTGGTCCAATATTTTTGAAACTTGGTAGTTTTCTTCAGGAGAGGCACCACCAGCTATGCTGCAAATTTGGTGCCTCTACCTCAAAAAACAGCCCTTTGAGAGCCCCAGATACCCACAGATTGATTCTCCATTGTACCCTATGGGGACTGATCCCCAAGCAGTATAATGGAGCACCCAGTGGCCATTCCCCCCCCCCTGAAGTGGGGAGAAGAGGCTACAAACCAGGGGATCCCCTGCCCCCAACTGGGGATTGGCAACCCTGTGCCATACAGTCTACCCTCCCAAGCAGCCATTTTCTCCGGTGGAAATCAGCTGTCTAGGGATCTGTTGTAATCCCAGGAGATGTCCAAGCCCCACCTGGACCTTGGCAACCACACATTATATGCCACCTATTAATGATAAGCAGACGGCCCTTGTGTGATGATGGCGGTCTTCTCAAAGCATCCCGTTGGCCAATGTCAGAGACAGGATTTTGGGCAAAACAGAGCCCCGGTCCAGTCCAGCAGGGCTCTTCTTCGCCAGCCTTGAAATGAATGGAAGAGCCGTGTGGATTCTTTTTGGCAGAAGCCTGACAAATCTGTTTGGGGAAGTCAAAATTACTGGGACGAGCAAAATTGCATGTTATTCGACAAGGTCCCTCTGTGTCGCTCTCTCGCCTTGAAGTGGTATCTCTGAAAGAAACTCTTTCATGTATTAAGAGCTTTACAAACTAGCCCTTGTGTTTCACGCTCGGCCCGGAGAGAGAATTGTTCCGGGCCACGTGTTTCTATATTTAAAAGGGCTTAAGCCGAAAGGTGTGCATTGCCTGGTTTTCTAAAAAAAAATGGGGGGGGGTGTTCTGATTGCAGATAACCGCTCAATTTGATTTAGTGTCGAATGATAGTGATAGGGTTGATAACGCGGCATTCATCGGTAATTCATCTTCTGCTGGTAGAAATTTACCGCAAAGCAGAGCTTTCCCAACACTGACAAGTCCTATTAATCTTCTTCAGACACATTTCAATAGGTGTCTCCAGCTAGGCCCTACATCGAAACACACTCCCGAGCATCGCCAGAGACTAGGAGAGGCCTTCGTTCCAAGTCCAACTCATGGGGGGAACTGTGTTGCGCTGTTTTATTTAAATCCTTTCTGTCTTTTTAATTACAAGTCTTTACCTGCTTCTCCCCCCACCTGCATCCTTTAAAAAGGCCGAAACACATTAAGCATTTTAAAGTGATCAAGTACAGCCCTACAACTATAGGGAGTGCAATGGCAGAGGTGCAAAAGGGATGCTACATGGTCATGATCTCCCCCCCCATTCAAATGTCATTGCACTGTTTCATTAAAAAAAAGCTCCATCTCTCTGTCCCTTCCCTCCATCCTCAACCCCTGAACTACACTTTGCCAGTCATAACACTGGCCTACCATACAGGGGTGTTGGGAAGGGAGGCAGCATGTAGCCCAATTTCATCTGATCTCAGAAGCTAGCAGAATCAGTACTTGGATGAGGGACCACCAAGGAAGACACTGCAGAGTAAGGCAATGTTAAACCTCTGCTTCTCACTTCCCTTGAAAGCCCTTTGCTGGGGTCGCCATAAGTTGGAAGCTAAGCAGGGTTGGTACTTGGAAGGGAGACCACCAAGGAAGGCTCTGCAGAGGAAGGCAAGGGCAAACCACCTCTGCTTCTCACTTGCCCTGAAAGCCCCTTGCTGGGGGAAGCTAAGCAGGGTCGGTGTTTGGAAGGGTGACCACCAAGGAAGGCTCTGCAGAGGAAGGCAGTGGCCAACCACTTCTGCTTCTCACTTGCCCTGAAAGCCCCTTGCTGGGGGAAGCTAAGCAGGGTTGGTGCTTGGAAGGGAGACCACCAAGGAAGGCTCTGCAGAGGAAGGCAGTGGCCAACCACCTCTGCTTCTTACTTGCCTTGAAAGCCCCTTGCAGGAGGAAGCTAAGCAGGGTCAGGGTTTGGAAGGGAGACCACCAAGAAAGTCTCTGCAGAGGAAGGCAATGGCAAACCACCCCTGCTTCTCACTTGCCCTGAAAGCCCCTTGCTGGAGGAAGCTAAGCAGGGTTGGTGCTTGGAAGGGAGACCTCCAAGGAAGGCTCTGCAGAGGAAGGCAATGGCAAACCACCTCTGCTTCTCACTTGCCCTGAAAGCCGCTTGCTGGGGGAAGCTAAGCAGGGTCGGTGTTTGGAAGGGAGACCACCAAGAAAGTCTCTGCAGAGGAAGGCAATGGCCAACCACCTCTGCTTCTCACTTGCCCTGAAAGCTGCTTGCTGGGGGAAGCTAAGCAGGGTCGGTGTTTGGAAGGGAGACCACCAAGGAAGGCTCTGCAGAGGAAGGCAATGGCCAACCACCTCTGCTTCTCACTGGCCTTGAAAGTCCCTTGCTCGGAGGAAGCTAAGCAGGGTTTGTGCTAGGATGGGATACCACCAAGGAAGGCTCTGCAGAGGAAGGCAATGGCCAACCACCTCTGCTTCTCACTTGCCCTGAAAGCCGCTTGCTGGGGGAAGCTAAGCAGGGTCGGTGTTTGGAAGGGAGACCACCAAGGAAGGCTCTGCAGAGGAAGGCAATGGCCAACCACCTCTGCTTCTCACTGGCCTTGAAAGTCCCTTGCTGGGAGGAAGCTAAACAGGGTTTGTGCTAGGATGGGATACCACCAAGGAAGGCTCTGCAGAGGAAGGCAGTGGCCAACCACCACTGCTTCTCACTTGCCCTGAAAGCCCCTTGCTGGGGGGAGCTAAGCAGGGTCAGTGCTTGGAAGGGAGACCACCAAGGAAGGCTCTGCAGAGGGAGGCAGTAGCCAACCACCCCTGCTTCTCACTTGCCTTGAAAGCCTCTTGCCAGGGTCGCCATAACTCAGAAGCTAACAGGGTCTGTATTTGGAAGGGAGACTGCCAAGCAAGTTGTGAGTTATGAATCACCTAAAGGTGATTGTTCAAAAGGTCATTTTTCAAGGGAACAAGGTAACGCCAGTGGAATTTCAGGCAGTCTTCGTTGTATCTATTGCAGTGCTTTCGTTTCATTGTTACCTAGTTTTGCAATCCCACTCGATTACGTTGCCTGTTGCACATAAGCTAATGTTTCAGTGCATCATTCTCCAGTCTCGTCAGTAGTATACGGTGGTTTTAGTGCAATGTCCTCTCACTTCTCTATACAATCACCATGGAGTAATTTTTGAGCATGTCTTATACTCTTCTTGCTGCATTGTTTTGGTTGTAGTCTGTCTGGCGACTCAACGAGAAAGGCAGACTATAAGCCAAGTGAATAAGTAGCTACGTAGACCTTTAACTGATGGTTTAGAATCCACCACCAGTGCCACCCTGCAAGTTATTGGGAATGCTGGTGTCAGCGTTTATTCGTTATAGAAATGTGTACACCAACATCCCTGTAAGGTAGACCAGAATTATGATGCTCCTTCTCACAGCTAAGTGTCCAAGGCAGTGAGACAACAGCTTGGGGTCGGAGTAACGCAAAGGCTAGGAGGCTGCAGAGCTGCGATCCAGGCCTTTTCCACAATCTTGCCTCTGCCACAAATGTACTCAGAAAGCAATCCTGAATTGGTCTACTCCAAATCTTCCCGAGGTCTACTTGATGGGACTTATTAGGAAAGTGTTTTTTTTTTTTCAGGATTGCACTTTAAGTAGCAAAGGGAAATCATGAGGGCCTGAACGTGTGGGGGGAGGTGGGCGTGGCCAATGCCATGGTATACAACGTTGCTGGCCAACCTTATAAGGAAGTGGTGAGGATTATACAACTGGCCTGAATGGTCCAAGATAGTTCGACCACATCAGATCCTGGAAGTCAAGCAGGGTGGGCTCTGGCTAGTACTTGCGTGCAAGGCTACCAGGGAAGTCCAGGGTATCGAACCAGAGGCAGGCAATGGCAAACCAGCTCTGTACATCTCTCGCCTTGGAAACTTTATGGGGTTGCCATCATTCGGCTGTGACTTGATGGTGCTTTCCACCACTGAGGATTGCCCAGAGACAAACTCTGAGAAGCACGTTAGACTCTGGGAAATTCCACATAATGTCAAAGTACTATTCCTCTCTGCTAAAGACCACATGCACTGCAAAGGTGAGGTCTGAAGCAGCTACCCCAAGATAGGACTTGCCCGTTAATTTC